>QVNW01000040.1:0-89027 GCA_014825475.1 Pseudomyrmex flavicornis
GCGTACGCGAAATGCCTTCGATACTTGTACAAATTGTTATGTAGGCAGCAGCTAATACTCAACTGCAGCGGGTAGGTAATACTCCTGCGGTTTGCTATCGCGCGTCGCCGGCGACGATTACAGGCGGCGGAAAGTATCGAGATGTGTAAACGAGCTTGCAGCGACTGTTGCCGTCTACAACGAGGGCTCCATGTTTCTCTCTCACTTTCTCGCTTTCTCTCTCTCTCTCTCTCTCTCTTGCTATTGACGATTTATCCCTCCCGATTCGTTCGCGCCGCTTCAAGGCTTTATCAGTAATGAATACGATAATGAACGTGATGTTTATCACAAATACAAATAAACTAATGATGGTATTAAACAGAGATTACATTTGTCGTTAGTTATAATGTTACTCGCGTTTGTGGTGGATTTATGTGGTTTTGAAATTTCCAACTAATTAATATCCTTTTGCTAATGATTAAATGTAATTCTAGGCTTTGGAATTTCAAAATTTTCACGAAGAATTTTATTATTTAAATGTACTATAATTTATAACGAGCAGAAATCCACAAAAAATCTGTACTGAAAACTTTATACAACAGAATGTAGTGTGTAAGCATTCTTGATACAGTTCTTGATAGATTATTTTGCTGTGTTCTAATGTGAATACGATCACGCACATTACACTAGTGGATTATGTTAATGATAGTTGGGGCAAACTGAGACTCCGGAATGATTAATTGCATGAGCCAAGTGGGACGCGGTCCGATTGTAATTGAGCAACTATCGATTAACTCGAGCACATCTTGGCACTTTATCGACGCGGACATCATTGGCAGCGGGGTCGCTCGATTAATTGTTTCACTTACAGTTCGGCAACTTATCGCAATCGATTTGCCACAATATGTATGCCGCGAATAATAAATATCCGCTAAAGATAGTTTTCACACTCATCCCTCGTATAAGCTAAATCTCTATTGGAAAACCGTCATTTCTTCGGAGTTAAATCCACAGCACGAGAGGTCGTGTTTCTTTAAAGCTGATTGTGGCGGAATGACGTAGAATACTTATTTATGCGCGAGAATACTATTTTCAGAGTTTTTTTATTACAAATTTTATTGGTAATATAATATATTGTGCAAGTCTCACATCAAAAATTATCTTATTTCACAATGTCGTTGTAATAAAATAAAAGCTAACCCGAAAAACATCTTTGCATGTTAATACAACACACCGCGAAAGCATCAAATATCAAAATAAAAGCTGATTAGTTTTTATCTCGTTTATTACATATATATGTCGCATATGAATTGACAGATTTATAAAACCTTTCTTATTACAAAACTCTGTTTCTGTTATAGTTTTGCTTTTCAAGCTAGTAAATGTTCAACGTTTTAGAATATCTGAATAATATAAATTGATAAGGATTGAGTAAAAAAATAAAAAACTGCATAAGAAATGTAACAAAACCGCTATTTTATTTTTTGAAATAAAAAATGAAAATATAATAAAAATTATCTATAGATAAAACTCTTAATACGTTTATTATAATAGACAGCATCACTTCGTGACATAAGACTTATCTCCAAGTTCTATAAAATACTTGTAACAAATTTATAGAATATGATCTGCCTTACAAATGCAATATAAAATATGTAACAATAATTATAATATATGAGATAAAATTTGTCTTGCCAAAATTGTGCGATCACTATTGGACTAATTCATCCATGTTTTATCATACGTAATCGTTTTATTATACGTTTATTATACGTTTTATTATACGTAATCGACACAGTTGTTTCAATTAGTTATTGTATTTTGCTTGTCGGTTTGCTACTCTAAATGAAAATTGTACATATCCTAGCTTACCACATATCGAGGCAAAACATCGAGAGCAGAAAATATATCTGCAGTGAATATTAAAACTGATGTAAAATATTTTTTAATCTGTGAAAAAGTGAAGATTTATTTTATTTTAAGATAAAAAAATATATATGTGAGTCAGATTACGCTTATAATCACGAACAATGTACGTTTCATGAGTCTCTCATTTCTTTCGGAAGATTACTAAAAAAAGTCGATGTTATCTCGATTAGGTGTGCGAAGGGGGAAACGTAATTGTTTGAAACGGCAAATAGACTGCCGTTTCTGCGCCTAAGTAAATTCCATGCGTTCCTTCCATGCGTTCCTTCCGCTTAGCGCGTTTCTAAAACGGCGGCGAAATGCTATTAGAAGCTCTCTCTCTCTCTCTCTCTCTCTCAGAAACTTCCTAACGATACTTCCGTCGCCACCGTCGAGCCGCGGTGTCGTCGTTCTCGCGATCGCTCGCGAAACTTGTGCGCCTCGTTAGATTTATCCGCTGGCCGGTATTAATGGCGACGGGCGTAAGTAAGGCGCGAAACGGACGTCGCTCCCGATTCGAACGAACGGCGAAAACTTTGTAATTGAAGCACACGGTGCGTGTTGGAAAAACTTTTGAAAGAGCTGATTCACACGGTACATCGGTAGTTCGTAAATCGTGAATAAATCAACGCCGTAATATAGATATCCATTTAATAATTAAAAAACACATTATCATACATATACCTGACTCTTCATCGGGTCTGTGTTGATCTGGCACATATAAAGACCGGCGTCTTCTTTTTGCACGAACTTAATATGAAGATTCCACATAGTATGGTCACTATGAGACACGGACACTCTCGGGTTATGCGTGATCACGTGATCATGTATAGCTTGGATCGCTTTCGTGTCCGCTTTTACCCAGCCGACCTGAAACATCAATCGCCAGAGATCGGGGTTTTAATAGGGCAAACGGAGAACAGAGAGAAGAAGAGACGAGACGTCGGCACCGGAAATCGCGGTGACGCCGTCGCGGATTTCTCTGAGGACGCCGCAATTTCCTCACAGACAACCGACTGCAGAATACAAACAGATGCGAAAGCGCGTATGCTATATATACGTTTATACCGCGAGGTGTACACGCACGTACGTAATACATACATACACATAGATGGATCGACACACGCGCGATTCCCCTTGGCCAAACTTCCACAGCGCGGTATTTGCATTTTCCTTAGAATATTCCGAATCTCCGATGCGAGGAACTCGAGCGATTTCACGCGAGCGAGCAGACGAACGCAGGTACACGCGCGTGCATCCACAGTTACGTACCACCTGTATATGCCGCCTATTCCAGGACTAGTAATAGAAAACCGGATACCCGACCGCGCGCTCCGTGACTCTGTCATTATTCCCGCGTGTACGCGCGCGCGCGCGTCAGAATGTCGTTTCGTGTTTCGCCAACTAGAAAGGCATCGACATCTTCGTGTGTTCGCAGCAAGGGGGACGAAATTTCCGTCTCTTCGACAGAATTATCATTACAGTTTTTCATGTTTTTCGAGCACAAAAGATTATCTCGCTGTTGTAACTATCTTAAAGATTGTTCAATAAAATCTCAATTGCTCGATGCGGAATCGTTTATATAAAGAGATCGGGAAAGGAGTTGCTTGTGGATATATATCGGTTGCTCTTCGAATTTGACTTTCAGATTCTCGCAGTTACTTTCTAAATAGAGAAAATCTTTGATATGAATCTAATAACGACAGATTTCTAGCGCGCACGCGTACACACACACACATACACACATATTACAGATGTGCTTTATATCACAAATTCGGCTCCAATTGTTTTAACTTGACCGACGAGACGTAGTTGACATTTATTTACATAAAATCAATGTCCTCGTTGTACCGCGCAATTAATTTAAACATAATAATAATTGTGCAGTTCTGTGTATATGTATGCAATGAAGGTTGAAAACGAAGGAAACAGTCGACAATTAATTCGGCAATGACTCGCGTTCTGATGTTGATATTTCGCTTCTGCCTCAACAAATTGATAGCAGTGATTCGTATCGATGCGAAATCCGGTCTTCCGATCTATAGTTTGCAGTTTCATCGGAGACGTTAGATATGGATAGCTGCCTCTGTGGTCTATAGTTTAAACACATCCGACCGTCTACAAACAAACACGTCCGTTAGAAGCAACTGGTTATACCTTGTAATGGTTATACAGTTGCTGGTTATACCGGTTTTCGCCGGGTAATGCAATTTGCGAACACGCGAAGAGAAACGATATTGCGTGAAAAAGATAATTCTTACCGCGGCGATGCGCGGATAAAACTATTATTAAATTCTACCGTCGTAAACGCGTGAATTTTCAGCTCGTAATAACGAGTGTTAAGTCAAGTTATTTCGCGCGCGTTTGTGCTTGCGATCGATGGCGCGATCCGAGATTAGTTTTATAAAAAGATTTCGTTAATGCATCAGGAGAAGCGTCGGGAAGGCCGCTTGTGCCTTTCTTATAGATGCGTGTATCGAGAAAATTCTCCTTATCCGGTCTTCTGAAAGAAGAAGGTAGAGCAAAAGAGAATAAGTATAAGCGGAAAAATTTCTCTCAAGTTCTTTCCATTCTTAAAGTGAGAATTCTGCAGATATCAAGATCGACTTTTGTGTTTATAAAAAAAACTCCCACATAAATAGATTATTTAAAAAGCGTTAAATGTATTTTCCGTGTACACGTCTCGTTGAAGTTTGCTTTCCTTGTTACAGACTCATTTTATATCGTTTTTTCTCGTAAGAGACAAAAGCCGATTTTCAAAATTAAAAATTTTAATACAAACGTCCGTAAATTATGTCCGAATAATTATTCATAATGATTCTACCCTATGTATGTACATGTAGTCGTTTTACTTTTAATTTTGAGTGTTTCGTAATAAACTTTTATGACAGTTGGATATTTAACCGCAGTATCGAATAAATGTCGCGACGACGAAAACGTACATGTACCGCAAAAGTTTAGACTAAAGGAATGGGAAATACGACTTTTTAAAGACGCGTCCTTTCAGAAGTTAAGTGAGACATCTCGGAAAGTTAAGCGAGCGTTACGGACATCACGGACGCGCGCTCGCGCTTTTCATACAACTTACTCTGTAACCTCCTAGATGTTTCACCAGACACGTAAAAGTGGCGTCCCTCCCGAGTGCGATGGTTAGATTGTTGATAGGGCCGGAGAATTCGGGCTGGAAAGCGCCGCCTGAAACGATAAAATACGTACGACGTTCGTGAAAAATACATACGCAATTTGCATACCGCACACCGCTGGCAATTTTTCGACAGCGACGTCAATTCGCCGTCGTACAGAATGCACTTTATGGAAAGCGAATAAACGTCACAAGGCTCGCACAGTACGCGACTCGACGAAATGCAGGTGGGAGGAAGCGAGAGGAGGAGGAGGAGAGAAAGGGAGACGCGTTTCGCGACTGCAAATTAAATGCATAGACGTGACGTCGAATTAGCGAGAATCGCTGCCATATGCGCGGCACTTGAGCGAACTTCCCATTATGCATGAGTAACATTAATCGTCACGGAATATGATATCTTCAAGTGCCTTTACGTCCGCCTCGATAATTACATACAAAGTCACAAATGTTTTACGATGGAAAAACGATAAAACGATTAAATGTACAACCTCTGCAGTTCTTGAAAAAATATAATTCATGCTCTCTGCGGAAAAACGTATAACATTACGTTACTTTCCTAAAAGCAAGATTATATGCGTGCAGCTCACGCAGTTGCCATAAATATCGCATCTTCTCCATGATTACAGCTAGTATCGCTCTATACTGTGCAATACGTATCTCTTTTTACTTTCTCACATTTTTCATGTGTTTTCAAATTGTTTCGTGGCTGCTATGAGTAATACTATTACACGACAATGGCCATAGCGTTCGATATGACGTGGCAGTCGTGCGCAAGAGAAAAAGCGCGAAAATACGATGCGTAAGGTATATAATGTAAATCGTTTCAATGGCATTTGCGCGAAATACGTCGTATCGATGGATGCGGGATGTATACAATACCTATTGTACTCTCTGCTTATGTGAAATTCCGCAATTTATTTTCTCACCGCGCGTCCGCCTGCGATACAATTTATTATTCAATGTCGCTACTAAATGCATTGTGAGCGTGGCGTCAAATAATTTTTACGTCTCGCTAATATGAACTAAACCATCGCGAAATGAGTCGCGCGTCGAACGAATTGAATTAATCGTGTAATCGGCAGCCGAGTATCGCGTTGAGATAGTTATCCGATAATTTACAGAATAATGACGCAGATGTTGATTGAATCGATCACTTTATAGTGAGAACGAGACAAGTCGACGCGAAAAGAGACTCAGTTGAATGCATTTTCTTCCGCAAATAGTAAAGTCTACGCGAGTAATAAGAAGAGAACTGACTCTTCAAAAGCATTAATTGTTTTTATATTTCACGATTCTCATGCAATAACTATTTAAATAATTCTTTTCGTTTCGTGAGTCCAGAAACGTTGTTTATAGAAAATGTATCATGGTTCAATGGCTTCCAACAATACCAACCGAAAAGATGCACGCCTAATAATATTTTTGCATGAATTTTTAGTAAAAGTATCCGGCGGCAGCGTACAGCAGAGTAAACAGGACAATGATACTTCCGCAGAAATTTCTGTCCCAGCTGCTGCATAAGCTACTCGATTTGGAGATTTTTACGTTCTGCAATACGCGAGGCTTGCAGAGAGAGAAAGAGAGAGAGAGAGAAATTCTACAGCTTGGCATTAGTGTAACAATATTTTTATCTCTTAATTGAGCAAACTCTGGAAAAAATACTCGATATATCTGAGATTGATTGATTTAGTTGTTTATTTAGAAATTTATTAGTTTATGTCAAAATGATTTAAGCACGCATACACACATATGGTATAAGTATACTTCTATTTTCGGACCATGATATTATTATCGGTAAACAAAAGTAGCAAGCAGCAAAGAAATTTTCAATATTAAATCGGTATAATCAACTTAGTGCTCTTCTGTCATTATGAGTTTTTCTATATTTTAAGCTCCTTTTAAAATCTCGCATATATATAAAATATTTTATGCACGTGACATCTACTTATGTGCGTAATATATTAAGAAGACTAACTGTATAAATACAATGCAAGCAAATTTATATTAATGTTTTTACCAGGAATTTTTAGAGTTAAATTTTCAGTCTCATCATTATTTAAAAATTAAAATATTACAATATTTAACTAACGCAATTAAAACGGTACGCGATTAGGAACAAATTATAAAACGGAATAGTGCTGTTGTGAAGTGTTCTGTAAAGAGACAAAACAAAATTCTAGAGGTAGCAAAATTCGATGCGAGAGAACACGACGTCACGACGGAAAGTATAGCGATAAAGGAATTGGTAGAGATTCTAAGAAGAAGAGACAAGCTTGACCTATTTATCCTATAACAGGAATAATAAGATTGCAAAGTATTATAAGCAAAAGCGATGATCAGCACGGACCGTCCAACTCTGTTGTCAACGATAATGCAAGTTTGTGATACGCAAAAACACTAAATATTACAAGTCATAAAATATAACTATATTATATGGAATGCATAAAAACCAGGTCATAGTCATTTGTCTCAGTAAAAGTAATGTTCGCAATTAAGGCGTCGCACATAGCAAACTGCGCACAGTTTTAATTATTTTCTGAAAAGAAATTTTCTTACGCGCGCGCACAAAATTAGAATATATTACATTTAAATTTTATTAAATTTGATTTTTATTTATATGCCAAAAGCGTACAATATATGATTAAATAATTAAAATACGACAAAAATTATAGATTTTAACTTTAAACGATAAACTGAAAAAAATTATAGAAAAAGAACGAAACAATATAAACTGTTAAAAACCACATTATAAATGCTTGTGCACATTATAAATATTTATACAATATACGTATAAAATATATACAAATATTGCATAGTTGTTGATATTTTAGCGAAGTTTTAATCTAACATATGTCTTGAATCGTTTAAAGGTGCTAGCGGCAAAGCCAGAAAATTGACGATAATCCATTCGCATTCTATCAATATTAAAAAGTTCCACTGGCATAAATTACTTATGCGCGTCGTACTCATCGGCGTTGCAACAGCAAGTACAGGAGAGGCCACGGTCTTCCGTCCGGAAACTTCGTCGAAAATTGCGAGTAGCTTATTATCGAACTTCCGTCGAGAACGTGAGAGAGAAAGGAAGAAAAGGTAGGAGAAAGAGAGAGAGAGAGAGAGAGAGAGAGAGAGAGAGAAAACTGTTATGGATATTAAATATCGTAAAATTCTTCTTCACGTTGGAATGTACAGCCCGTAGCCAAATTAGTAGCTTTCGCTGCTCAACATATAATCCTTTACCTGTAACAGTCTTATTAAACTCGACGTTGTAAACTCTTTTCTTTCTGCTGCAAGATACTTCGGGCAATTTTTGTACTAGAGCTTTTCCATTATTTGACGGTCGCGTCGCTTCTTCTCATAGCATAGCCGTGTTTATTCCGTAACTTACTTTTATATTCGTCTATATTAATATAAAAACGATTTATTTATTGTTTTTCATGGTTTTTTTTAGTAAAAATGTTTTTTCGTATTTTTCATTTTGATAGTTTAAATTTGCTCAAAATGTGTCTCTTTGCCGCACCTAAATATTTCTATATGTTAATATTTGTGCACTGATAAATATTTATGAAGTAAATACACATATATAATAAAAGTAAATGTGTAATTTTAGTGTAAATATATACATGCGTATGTGTTGTATTTAATATAAAATACATTTGCAAATGAAGATATATTATATATCGACACATCGAAAAATAACCAACTGATAATAGAGAACGAAACGCAAACTCTATCGATTATACGATGATCTGAACAATTTATCTCATAAATGGCAATGCGATGCACAATTATTTATTTCCTACTGATCACTGTTACTTGACAATAATAATTTTGTTTGTTATTTTATACGCCGAATGCAATAATCACTTGGAAGAATATTAATTCATAGAATTGGAAGAAAATTAATTCACTGATTATTAATTACTGCTTATATCAAGCGTAATAATCGTTTTCAAAACATCTAGCACTTCTTATTAGTTTTGTTAAGAAAATGTTAATCAAAGAAATATCTGTCTAGATATTTTTATCATAAAATATTTTTTCACTATTTATTGTATCTAATATACAATTTATTTCTGAGATATAGATTTACTTACTTTGCATTTTCCAAGATGACGCGGAAATTTATTGCAAACGAACTTCGTGAGATTTACTCGATCGACTTATCTATATCATGCGTATAATCGTGCATCCGAAGCGTCAAAACTGTTACTGTGTATGTAGTTTGATAAAGTTTATCAATTAAAGCAATATGTATTAACAACACATCGTCGCGCCAAATTGTGCACATGCTCATTCAAAATATTGTAAGTAACATCAGTCTCGTCTCGTATGTGTCAGAAAAGTCACAGTTAAAGCACTAAAAATATTATCTCATACATATTATTCAATAGTACAAGAGTATAAATATATTATGCTTTCTGAAAATACGCATATGTATTGAATATACCTAACTTAACATTTTTTATAAATATATTTATAATGGAACAAAGTGAAATAACTGTGTAAATCACTAACGTAATTTGATGGAATTCGATAGAATTACAAAAGTTGTTTGAACAAATCGATACACATTATTGCATCTTTTACTAACTGACTGCAGACTCCAAAATACCTTTGCATAGGGAGAGAAAGATTGTGCCACTGGTCCTGATGCCGCTTGCTTCCGCGTTTACAAACGCACTTTCTTCCTTCGCGAGTGGCCAAAGTAAACGGCCAAACAAGCAAACAGACACTCTACAAATCTCGTCACCTAACAGCTACTATCCGCATGTAACTTCGCCCGACTAAAGAAATATTCGCGAAGTCGACTCTCGACGGAAAGTCGTTCCGGAGTTTCAGCGTTTCATTTTTCTCGTTTTATATCTCTTAACTCTCTTTTTCTTTTTCTTGGCTTTTGATTCGATCCTCCTTTTCTTATTTGCGCTTTACTTATGTTTAACGCACCTGTAATGTAGTGTGTGTGTTATCTTTAATTAATGTTTTCATGCACTTTACAAAAAATTTTATTTATATATTTTTATTTGTTATTTGTTTGTTGTTGTAGAATTTTATTTATATGTTTTTACATTTTTTCATGTTAACTGTGTTTATATACTTGTGTTATAAGATATATGTAATATTTAAGAAAATTATTCTTCCAGCATTAATGTTTAGGTTTTTCTTTTCCACTTCTTTCATTTTATTTTTTCTGTGTCTTCCTTCGACTTTCATCTTTTTTTCGTAGTTTTAGTTTTCTGATTGTCTCGCAAAAGCGGATTTGCCTATCGTAATGAGACGTTTGAAGCGAGTTTTGTCGCGATTTGACAGTGGTGCTGGTAATGCAAAACATAAGCGGAAGAGCTCGGTTTTATACCTAGACTAGGCACAGCACTAAATTCATCGCAATGTAGAAATACGAGAGCTCAGGACGAAATGCATTGACGCGCGTTTGTACAGTCCTCTCGTTTTGCTTTCCGAAATCGGTTGTAGCGTGAATCATTTTCGGATGAACGTTGTGTTGTAAAATATTTCGTGAAAAAAAATATTATAAATATAAATGTGATCGTCATGTTTTTCTTTGGTTCCGATTATCTCGAGCACTATTGTGAAATAAAAAAGAAAATGATGGAAAATATGCTGTATTCACAACAGCGTGTCTCTTGGATTAAAAGAAAAATGTCTAAATAAAGCCGTGCATTTGCATTGCGGGGTGCCTTCATCAATGACGTCGCTCACTTCGAGAAAAGCGTAAAGAACGAGGTCTCGTTTAATTTAACTCAATTTATTCTTCCGTTTGCCCGCTTCTGAATAGCCGTCCCTTTTCAATTCACCCTTCGTTAAGCGACCGATAAGCGGAAGTTTCCGATTGGCGGATGCTACCTCTTTCTATGCTTCGCACGTTTTTGTCCTTATTTATCCCTTTCAGCGTCACGCATTTAGTACTCGATATTCAACATGCAATAAACATCTCGCACTTTTTGACGGGTCCTTCGCATCCTATGTTTGTAATTATTGTAATTTTCTCTTTCTCGAAACTACTCGAGTTATCTACGATATGGTAGCGTCTATAAAGCTATTGTGGCTCTTTGTGGACGGATTTCGTTTCAGAACTGTTTGATGCAATTCATGATTCAAAACGTATTGTGTCATACGGAAGAGAATTTATTTCACAAAAATAATTTATGAAGAATTCTAGTAAAGAGCATCCAAAATGTACATTATTTACAAGTTATGTACATTATTTACAATGTACATTATTTACAAGTTATGTACATTATTTACAATGTACATTATTTACAAAGCTTTGCAATTTTGCATAAAAAATCAGTGAGTAAAATATTTTGATATGCATCATATAAACATTACAACTCATGATATGGTTTTTATATATTAAAAATTGAAAAAATATAGTTTTGTTATCTATTGTTTTCTTTTACTAAAAAAGTATACATAGTTTTTCGATTTTTTACTATTTTCGTCATTTGAATAAATTTACACTTTTAAATAATAAATTAAGTAATAAATAAGTCATTGATTTCAGTTTATAAAAGTAGATACGCTTCTCAATTCACTTTTTATATCATTATAAAATAAAAAAACAATCGATTTTGGTTGCTGAAAATAACTTGGAAAATAATCTTTTAAAAAAATACTTTTTTTTCTACATTTATTTCAAGCTTCAAGAATAATAATATATGTACGTAGTTATACGATCTATCATTACATAAAAAGAATATTTATCGTCAAACTACAGTGAAATGAAAGGCCTAAGAAAAAATGAAAAAATCGTCGAAAAATTTCTGGACGAAAAGAAATGAAAATGGTTAAACGGAATCTAACGAATAAAAAAAGAAAACAGAAGAAATTGGATCTACGTGACAATTCGTCGAGATTACGATATAAATTGGGCAATTTACGATAAAACGGAAGAATGCCAGTCGTTAAGGGAATGCGCATTGGGTGCAGGTGTCACGGCACTTGCCTGTTTGCGAGAAATGGATCCGCAAAGAATATCCAAGCGCGCTAGTTTTTCTGTAGGAAATCTTATTTACCAGACATGAACGCGGGAAGAGAGGTCGGCTGAAATTGAGTGACGTCAGTAATCAAATGCCATTCACCCGTTATGAAGACGTTTTGCCTCGGTGGAAATTATCATGCGACTACAAATACGCGACTTTGAGGGAAGCGATATATTCTCTTCTTTCTTTCTGATGTGTGTATGTGGCGAAATTTCTTGTTGGTCTACAACAAACTTATAATATCTGCATTCTTTTTTCGTTTGTCTCCAACTACACTTTTTATTAAGATTGTCATATTATTTTATTTCCTTTTACGCGCGAACAGTTCACTTGTATGATTGGATATTTTGCTCATAATGGTGTGTATAGTATGCTAGCATTGTAATTAATTAATACATGCATAATAATGAAGAAATTACTAGATAATTAGGTATTATGATATCTGAAATATATAATCCCTATTTACTGGTTTATTAATTAACTACTATTATCGATTTGCCATGTGAGTGTTAAAACTGGAGCGCTTCTCTCTCTTTCTCTGATACATTTCCCATTAAAATCCCACTTTATTTCTGTTTCTCAAATAAACTCCACTTGAATTAAACGGAAAATCTATTTGCATTGTTGAAGTTTAATTCGCGAAACCTTTTAACTCTCAGTATTGAATACGACCATAATTAGATATAAAAATCTGCTTTAAGTGAAGATAAATCCTACTTTGTACAGTTATCTGAATATGCCCCAGTTAGTCGTATAAATTTTTTTTTATTTTACATAAAAAATCATACGCGATTTTGCTTAAATAAAAATATAGTAAAGAAAGATATATAGGAAACTGTATAATACACACGCATATTTTAACGCGTACAACGCAAAACTGAATTGCTCGCTTTACACGCGGGGTACGCGCATTCGTATTCAGAAAAAGTAATATCTCACTCGGGAGGTCGTAAGGCCAATATCGCCGTATGTCGTGCTGCCGCGCAAGTGTGCGTTTCAAAAGCGGATTAGTTCCGGTATTGTATTTACAGGTGGTCGTGCACTACGAGCGGCTTAGTTGCAAAATTGCCCGTACATAGTACGATATATATCTCATGGCACTCGTATTCATCGGGTTCGACCCTCTCGAAATCTGCAAACGCGAATGCTCGTTTGCGTGATGCGATAGTTATCTACTCTCTACGTAGGGATTCTAATATCGCGGGATCATCCGAAAAGATTCGTTAACAGATTTTGTTAAATTAATCTTGTTTTTGTTCAACCACATCGTTTAAATCACACTGCATTCGTTTACGCAAATCGTTGCGATTAATATTGATTGAGTGAAATTTTACTGACCACTTTCAATTTTTTTTAATTTGCGATATTTCTCTGTAGATATAGTACTACTTACCAAAGATATCGTTTGGGTAGATCAGAAGCGCTAATAACACTATTAAAAGTGCCTTTTGCCGATCCACCATTTTGCCACAATCATGGATTTAGCTAAAACATGAAGAATTATTATGTTAATATATTTTGTAGCTATTTCTTTCGTAAAATATTATTATAATGATAATGTAATAATATTCCAAGATTATTAATTTTTTTTATAGCTTGTTTGTACGTAGTCGCTTGTCGAACACATTTATAAATTATAAGTTATAAAAGATAATTACAGAAGTGTTCACGATAAAAATTATATCACTATTATTATATTGTGATTCATAAAATACATTGGACAAATTATATAATGTATAAGCAAAAATATTATTTAATGAGACCTGCGAGTAATCAAGCATGCGACACGATGTCTCTCAGTTAATTAAAGGCACAATTTATCAGCGTCCTTTTGATAATTCACATATAAATTATTAATGAACGTAATTAAATATATAAATCTATTGTATCTTTGTGTTTAACAACTCAAAATCAAATAAATTGTAAATTACAAGAAATGTCAAAGGTTATTGAACACCAAATATAGGTCTATCTACAAATTTCTAAGACTATTATTATCTATCGATAATTCAATTTTATTCAAATTATTATTCCAAATTAAATAGCGAGTTCTGTCACAGGGTGTGCAAATAATCACATATATACACACATCAACTATTTTTTTGAGAATTAATTCCTCTTGAATCATGTTGCTATTTCTCTAGTTATTGGTTCGCGCGCGATCGAAGAAGAGATGGTAAAAATAAAAATAGTCAAGTAGACACGGAATGTAGGAGAATATATATTACTGGCGGAAACATTAAAGTTCGTGTCAGCGTCTGTGACGATATTCCGTGGGGATATTCCTTATCCTTTCATCTAGACTTTGCGTACAGATCAAAACGCGGCACCCGTCGCGCTTCCGGTTATATTGGGAATGATGACGGCTCGTTTGTTTTCTCGATATTATATCACGGATCAAGAAAAAAATATCACTGCAAACTTTCAGTTTATACACTATAAAAATACAATGCAAGAAGCAAATTAATCTTCAATATAAGTAATCTAGTTTTCTCACCTAGATGCTACATGAAAATGTTCAGATATATCAAGAAAAATTCTTTTTAATATAAAAATTAAAGTAATGAAAAAGTAGATAAATAATTATTGACATTGCAATTGTAATAAAATTAATTATATTGAGCTTTGACGGAAAAAATGATAATTGATATATGTACGGAAATTTAACACGGCAATAACATCGTCTTTGACGACCCGGTTGGCGCGTTGCAGGCGCTAAACGCCAATCAGGCAAGTTTCTCTTGTACAGCAGCACACTGATAACTCCATTACGAAGCGCAACGAAGCTAGTAGACTTGTTAGACACTTCGAATCATAATATTAAATTGATGTGACACTCATATCAACCTTCTTGTAGTCACGTTTAAAATAAAGACAGTAACTTTCGTCTACCTAGTAATCATAATTTTAAAAATTTATACTTTCCTCCCGGTTCTTTCTCAACTAATAGTTGACGATTAGAGCGTGAGACGTTTGATTACTGAGAGCATAGAGAGCATAGAGAGTAAAAATTTTGATGCAAAGTCGACTGTTCACGTTGTTGCACTTGAAAGAGGAGTCGTCGCGAGAAAGTTTATCCGCACGACAACTTTGCGAGAAAACAGCAGAAGTTCGATACATTTATCGCCGCTCCCACCGGAGCGCGCGCACACGCAATACGAGCAAAGTGTATCCATCATGTGAGCGCGTGCCCGCTGCGACAAGAAGCGGAATCAAGTTCGAGACCTCGAGAGCAAGCTTTTCCGCTCGGCTGCAATGAGCAATAGTAGCGGCGGCCTTGTCCAACAAGTTTCGAATGTGATGAGCGAAAAGGCGGGACGATAAAACTTGACATCGCCGCGGTACAAAGTTGGTGAAATGTCCGAACTCGCTTTCTCTCCTGTGGAATTTGCAACTCTCGCGGGTATGTTGCGAATAACACGGGAGCAAATATTCAGCTCTCTTGTGATGATCACAGTAAAAATGTAATTTCCAACGAAAGAATGCAAAATTTACATAAAATATATGTTAATGAATAAATATAAAACATATTAATAATAATTTTGAGATATTAATAAATACAATATTTGTACAAATAATTGCTTGTTTCTTCGTATATTAAAATTAAAAGGGGAGAGAGAGAGAAAGTAATATTTCATTCTTTTTATGTATTAATAAAAGCAATAATTTACGCTAAAATATTGTTATCAGCGACGACACAAACGACGATATAGAAATAACCGCGGCTTATCGTATTTTATATCGCGCGCAGTTACAGTAAGGTCGTCTCCCCGAAGCGAAGACCCAACATTGCGCCATGCTCATATACCACGGGCGACGTGACTTTATTCAAAGCGGATTCTGTCGTTTACTCGATACACAGGCCGGAGTAATATCGAGTTTGGATTTCGACTAACAAGAGACTGACGCGAAAAGGCGGCTGGCAAACGACAAGCCTCCGCGTAAACAATGCCTTCGAGTAATTAGACGTATAAGACGATTCTTCTCCGACGAATAGATAGTCGCGCGCCGTAGTAGACGAGGCGTATTGTTTTACACGGTTTTAGAACGACAATTCGAAACCAGAGCGAAGACGCGCTCCTTTGTCTCTTACGTTGCGCCTTTGTGCATTCTGCGCAAATTTCAGTTGAGACTCTTTTGTCGGTCCTGCTCGTCCACTTTCGTTCACCTCGTCCGTTATTGTTGCAACAGAATATCTGCGTTATTATTTACATCCACTTGAATTTTAAACAAGGGAGGAAACTTAAATAAAAGTTATCTTGCAATTGTCACTACGTCATCATAAATATTGTTTTGCACATATGATATTTTTATTGCGATTTACGTATCGATTGCAAACAACCAAAGATCTCACAAAAAACATAGAGGAAAATGAATATGTTATAACGAAGAGACGATATGTTCGGCCAATCGCAAATTATTGGGGATCCCTGAAGTATTAGAGAACCTCTGAGTGGTTACAGTCCGTGATTAGTCAGACGCGCGGAGCTAAGCCCAGTCATGTACACCTGAGTTCGGTAATTTACGGCCACGCTATTGTACATTTATCGTATGAGTATGTGACACCTTCAAGCAAGCTATACGATTATTATCACATACGTAATTGAAGAAACAAGTAATTGTGAGAAAAAAGAGATTTGTCACGATTAAAATTTTAAATATATATGTATAATACAACATATTTTATATATATGTATACATATTATAATTCTTATAAAACTCATATTTTTCTGCAAAATCTTTCCAAATTGTATTTGCGACAACTGTAGAAACAAACAGAAGCCACTCTATAAAAGTTTCATAAAATTATATACTATGAATATTTCACGAAATATAACAATTTCAAATTTAATCTAAAATTCCCCGGATCTTGCAAAGTTTCCGTCTAATGAGTTCATTTAAACGCATAAAATTCAGATTTTCCTAATTACGAAACTTTTAGATGCACATAGCTGGAAATGAAACCATGCCGCAGTCATATGATAAATGTATCCATAATTCGAATGCATCTCTGTTGCAATTCGGAGTAGCGAACATCTTGTCATGATGAATTCAGGTTCTACTCGATTATCTTTTCATCTAATTATTCGTGTCTTACGCACACATATACTTATATATGTAAAGTGACTTGGTGTTTTTGTACAACAGTACAAAATAGTTTTAAGTGAAAATATCGTTGTTAAGAAATTGAATTAAATTATATGTGACAAGTGTGAAAGGCGGCTGCTACAAATCACGATTAAAAAAAAAAATTGCTAACAGATATCGTGCGCTGCCTTAATGCGATCTACGTATGTAAAGTAACGTCATACAAAGCATAAGCGCGTGCTGATACAAATGGGTTTTACAACGCGAGCATTATGGCGGTTGTAATTCTTGCGGCCTTCCCGACGCCGCGTGCGACGGCGCGGCCCACAAGAAACTAATCTGCATTCGAAATTTCATCCTTGTCGAATGTGAAATGAAATTTCCACCGTGCTGACGTCGTCAACGCGACGCGTGCGTTTATTTAAGGAGGTTTGCGAGATACAAAACCGAGACTTTATTTTAAGATTTATCTAGAGTTGTCTGTACATTTAAAATTCAGTGGCATTTTGTTTTGCGAATGCAATCTTATTTCGCGTGAACGTCCGCTTACGCGATCATTCATAAACACGTAGTAACGAAAACGCGAATGTGAAACGGCGGAATAGTTTGGCGAACAACCACAAAGTGTACTCGGAGTTTTCCGTGCTTAGAGATTAATCGGAGTTTTGTCCGATATAATCTGCATTTTTTCGCCTGACTAATCTGAATAATAGTTAATTTGATTATCATTTCATCAGTGTGTCACGCTGACGACCAAAAGCTCCGCAATCGCAATTTGTTCGTAAACGCTTCCAACGTCGTAACGTCGTAAACGGTAAAGAAAGAAATCGTTACCGTGTTGCCGCGCTTGTCTGACAAAAAGTTTCTCTTTCTACTGAAGAAAGGAGTCCGCGCAGAGCAACTGCATCCGTTTTTTAACGAAGACCGGCTCAGAGAGAACTCTTGTTTTCTGCGCGTCTCCTCTCCGTTTCAATGTGCAACGCGAAGAATTGTAATAGAACACGGAATGTTTCTTAATTCGATTTTTTAAATCGGAATTGGAACGAAAACGGTCATATAAACTTCATTCGACTTGACAGATTGCGCATAAGCTGCGATCAAACCCAGTTCTGTCAAAAGTAATTAATTAACTTGTTTGTGCACCAAGAATTAACTTGGATGTCTACAGCTGTTTGTTTAGAACCGCTATTAATCTTTTCTTTTTTGTGATAATTTTCTATATATTTAGAAATGTTAAAAAAATTCTTTCTTTACAAAAAACTGATAAGATACAAATGTATTTTAAATTGAGAAAAATATGTGATTAAACAAGTTTCTTTGACAATCTCAAAATATGTTATTATACACATTTTTGTGTATCAATTATTAGAGTCTTAAAAAATACTATAACAGAAGTATTGCACTTATGTGCAATAAATAGAGATTATCCGGCATCTTGAAGGGATTAAATGTTATCTTTCGCATCCCTGGGATCATGAAGTGCCACGTGTCTTATTTTTATGGGACGCGAAGAAGGATGAATGAAGATTTCGAGTAACGAATACGACACTATGGTCGTCCCACTTCTTCCGTTCCTATTATCAGTTACGGCTTTCGAGAAGGGCGGCTCGTTCCGATCTTGCTACCGCGGCGAAAGGCCGCGATAAAAAGAGCAACGACCATCGCTCGTGATATTACGAAAGGGCTAGTATCGTAGCAACAGACGCTCTTGGCGCACTGATAAAGGGTGGGTGGGCTACAATCGCCTCGTGTCTTCAGGTTCGCCCGACCGGGGACGACGGGTTTCAATGTTTTCCGCTCTCCGCCCTTCTTTTTCTTCCTTACTTCCCGGTTCTCGCTTGAAAACAGTTTCGAGCACTTGACTGTACGCACGATATGCGCGGAAATTTCTACGCGATTCCCTTATTTTTATTCTTTCTCCGTGTTCCCTTCTATGACAACGACGCAGCATCGCTGTGATAACTTAGTCACGGATAATCGTATTTGGTCGCAACTGAAGATTAACTTTTTAATGAGGTACATTCAGATACACATACGCAACTGAAACGCTTAAAAAATTGGTCAATTCTTCTTTGACAAAAAGATTACGAAAATATTTGTGAGTAGGTCTTACGCGCAATTAGTATAAAAGGTTTTCCCTAATGTGTGTGAAGATTGAGAGAATATGCTGCGATATTTTTTCTGAGAAATATATAAGAAAGAATGCAAGAGAAAAAGATAAGGAGCAATCGATAAGTATTTTCTTGGTGTGCTTTTTAAATCAGCTACACTACATTTTTAACGTAGTAAAGCGCGGTCATTTTGCTTTATCGTCAGCGATAGTGCGTTGTGAAAGCGCAAAAAGTCATAAACTACCGAGTAGAAGAAACATCAGAAAAATACGACTCACTAGATTTCGTCTAAATCCATGCGATATCGCTTATCCTGATATTGGCAATCTTCGATATCCTGATAGCAACAGATATTACTTTGTACGTGGCCCCTTATGTTTGCTGGAACTGCCATTCTCGATGCATTTATTGAAACTACGTTACGATACAGAAATATATAAAATTCACGTTGCGTCGAAAGAGAACATGTATTTTATACAACAAATATGTGTATCTCGAGAGAAATTCCAATTTATTATAATTAAGTAATTTAAGAAACGAGCAGAGTCATTTCGTTCGATCTTTAGTTTGAAATACCATTTTTGCACGCGTGATTCGCTAGAATTCACTGCTTTGCATTTAGACTCCTGAATTACAATCGCGCACTTGCATCCACGATAAGAAAAGACTTTATCGATTGTACTATGCAAATGCGAATGTGCCCGACAGCGTCCTATCGTAACGCTGCTCTCTCATTAACATGACGAAGTCATGTAAGACCCTAAAGGATTCATGAGGACAAATTTCATAATAGTAATTCTCTCATTGTCTCTGATGTTTGGTAAATTAAAAAACAAACAGACGATAAAAACGGTATAGTTTCAACCATAAACGCCGATCTTATATTTTTAGCTGCTTATAATTACCGAACTATTTAACATTTCAGTAGAGAAGTCGATTTCGAAGTGGTTTAAATAGTTTGTAGTTGTCTAAAACTGCTCTAACTAGTTCAGGCGCTCAAATTGAAATATCGATTTTGGCAAACACTGTCCATATAGCGAAACGTACATATATATGTAATATACATATAAACAAACAAATACATTCGAATATTAATACGCAAATTAATTAAAAATATTATCTAGAGAAAAATAATTTAATATTATGCAAACTTCATTTTTTAATACATTTTTTACATTTCTGTAATACACAACCTATATACGCCTATATACGCCTCCCGAAGTCGCCGTTTAAAAGTGTAAAAAGCGCGCGCGGTTGGAAAACGCGGCTTTAATGCGTGCGGAATAATAACTCCTGCCGTTGAAAATAAATCGTACAAAGCGCTGTGTATACTACGGTCCTATCCGCGGAACCGTCGCCTTGTCTTTGACGTTTTTGACTAATGATTCCTAGCTTACCTTCCCTCTCTTCCTCCTTCTCTCTTCTTCTCTCTTTTCTTCTCTCTCTCTCTCTCTCTCTCTCTCTCTCTCTGCGTCTGTCTCTCTCTCCGTAAACTCGGAATATTATTATATATTCCGAGTATAATGATTGATGGATTAATGCGGCAAAATTACAGAAATCGACCAGACTTGCTATTAAGTTTTCCTACTCGGGAAAAAAACTTAATGGTTCTCGTGGATTGAATGATAACTTAATCGTGTAACGCACAAAGTGCCTGAGAAACAGCGCACCAAAACTGTTCTGACAAATTTGAGAACAATTTTTTATTTTCGGCAAAATTTCGGAGTAAGAAGTGCGAACAGAAGAGAGAACGAACGCAGCGGAACTCGAGACGGATATATCGCAAAAACAAACAGAGAAGCTCGTAGTCCTATAATGGAGCAGGGCTTCGCTTCTCGAAGAAGTCGTGTTCGATCTCGAAAAGTTTTCAAGACTTCCCGCCTTCTTCTTTCACATACGCTCCCGCTGTTCACTCGTAGTGGACTCGCCGTCTTCACACTTCCGCCACCGCGTCTTTATAATTCAAGAAATATATCGTCTCGCCATAGGTACTTGCATCTTATTGAGCCTTTAGCTTTTCTTTTCTCCTTTTTGGTTTTGTTCGAAGAAATGTGCTGAAACTCTTGCACAAATATTGCTCGTATCTGCAGATATAAATTACAAAGTAATTTATCACAAAGTACAATATTATTAAACAGAAAAGTAGAAAATATATAATTAAAAATTTTAATGTTAAAATTATTTAATTATTTTTAACATCTTTTTTCTGCAGAAAGTTACACGAACATTATATTCGCTAATTTGGCAGACAAAACATAAAATTACTAAAAACTTGGACGTTATTGCGATGTCATTGAAATATTTTCACCGAACAACGCTCAGCAGAAAATTAGCACGAATTAAGCTTTTCGTTTTAAACGGGCTCCGTTTAACCTCGAGGATCATTGATCCTCGTTAAGTACAAATGACAGGAGAAGCTCTTCACGAGTCGTAAGTCGTTACGTCGTTTGGTCGCTTTCAAATTATTCTGTTTATAAATTTAAAACCTGCGCGCTGTACTTCACGGACGGCTTACCGACGATTCTAATGTAGACTATTTTTTCATAAGTTTTACATCACGACAGCTTGTAAGAAATTAAAATTTTTCTCACGGAACAAGAGAGCAAACGGCCTGGATGACAAACTTTTCTTTTTTCAATGCGACAATGTTGAAAAACTAACTCTCAACGTTGAATCCTAATTAAATCTCAATGTTGTTTACGTAGGTTGTACATTGTGTATTAAAACCAACATGCTCTGAGTAATAAAAAATTCACTCGCTAACTGGGACCGCAATTACAGACGAGATAATCATATGCGTTTTATTAAAGCTTGTGTTATTAAATTTCAGGTTTTACACTGTACAATTTATTTTTGCGCAAACTTTTACTTTTTTCTAACTTGAATTATGAGCGATTTTTTTGTACATTATTTAAGCGTTAATTTTCAAGGGTTTTATCTTTGAGCAGAAACATTCGTCAGCATAAGTTTTTTTTTGCATTGATTAAAATTACAACACTACAATTTTTATTCTTATAGCGCGTAATATCTTTATATTAATGCATTTAAAAAATATGAAGATATTATATGCGGTATTAAGTAAAATGATTACTTGGCAAAAAAATTCCTTCGAGATTTTTATTTCAAACGTAATGCTGCACATGCGCGCATGTACAAGTAAAAGTTTTATTTAAATTTCCGGAGCGTGTTCTCTAATGCAATCGTCCCCATTTTGCAGATAATTTGCACGCAACAGATGAGAAAAAGTGCGCTACTGAAAATATTCACCTTGCAATGTTTTAATTGCTTCCTCGCTTTTTGTTCTTTCGCGCTGAAGTAGCGGCAACAGGGGGTTGTCGCCTCCGGATAAAATAAAAGCTCCAAGCTCGCAGAAGCTCGAATACGAGCGGTGTTCGTCGTTTCGGAAAAATAAAGTCGTAACACTTTGAACCTTTACTCGTCGTGCAATGCGGCCAGAGAAATCTGACAGAAAGAGTACATCTAACACGGTAGAGAACATTCAACATACAAAAAGTATATGTATGTACAGAACTTGGCAGTAAAGATATTGCACCTCGAAAAATGCATGATTTTTTCCTAGTTTTGTTTATTTTGTACTAAAAAGATAACTAGAGCAAAATAACACTTTAATTTTACACATTAGTTGTTTTGTAATTTTGTCCCAAAAGTATTTTAGTTTTATCTTTCAGTAAACTTTTTAAAAGTATCAGAAATTGATATATGAATTGAAATGATACAAGAAAGTATTTAATAATATTTAAACTAAATTAAAGCACTTTTGACTGCGCCGCACTAGAAGAATTTACTTAAAGTCGAGTCTTTCATATGTCAGAATCTGGTGGAAAGATGACTCAGACTTCTTCCTGAGAGAGACACGATCATTTGTAGAATGTCGATCGGATTGCGGTCGAAAAACTGGGACGAGCAGACGAGCTTGAAGACTCTCTTAAATTTCCGAAATCCCGTACACGCGGTGTACACATGACACGCGGTAGTCTGCTGACTTTTCGAAATTGTAGGCGGGCGGGCTGCCGCTCTCGCCGGCGTAAAATAAATCAGAGTACAGGGTGAGAGATCTAGCCGACGATATATTCCGGCACGTCGGGTATATTCCCTTCCTTAAGTTCTCGTTGCCTCCGGTACCGACGCCGACGCGCCTCTATAGATTTGGCTCACGTCGAAGTCAGAGCATAGAAGAGAGAAAGAATGAAAGAGAGAGAGAGGGGTCTCTGCGTTTCTCTCCATAAATCTCCGAAGAATTCCTTACCTACGGCAACGATACGCAGAATCCGAAGTTCCCGTTCTTCTCGCGGAACAAATGCAAAAGTTAAGTACCTTCCAATTATGTCGATATGATCGTGAAACCGATAATTGAAGTGAACTCTAGAAAAATAACTTTACGAGTTTTCACACGGTTACTTTAGCAGTAATGAATTTCATAAGTAGCAGTATAAGATGTACTACGGAAAATAGTGATATAACAAAGCAAGAAAGTTACGTTTGTTTTACTAATAATACTAATATTACTTGTATATAAATTTAATTTAATTTTTATGTTAATTATAAGCTACTTTTTCTTCTTTAACAAGTTAGAAAAATTTATTGTATAATTTATCTATTTTTTTAATTGATTATAATGTGTTGTAATATGATTTATTATAATTGTTGGAAACCAAAGAACATTGCGAAAACTTTACAACACACGTTTGTATAAATATGTATGAGCAACTGATGAACCTTTACGTTATAAATTATTTCGACGTAATTAAGCCGATTAATTGCTTATTTCTCTTTGAACAGTAGATAAGAAATGCGCGTTATTTCAAAAACTTGTCTCGTCGAAAAACAAGTTTCGTCGAAGCTGCAACCGCGCATCCGCGGGGGCTGATATCCCCGGAGAAAAATATATTACGACCATTTCTCACTATAAAATGGCGTGAATTGTGGCCCCAACAATCGTTTTGCGGTTATAGAGATTATGCAAATACCGTCTCACTGACTATAAACTATGGAAAATTTAACAATTTTTCACCATGCGACGCACTCGATCTTGCTTGCGCTTTTATAGCCATGCATTGTATAATAATGACGACATAAAAGGATAACTTGGATCCTTTACATTTCGTTCTTACTATCGCCTTACTAGGCGATACTCTTACATCTTGAGTAAAAAAACTAGAAAGAAAGTTTTCAAATAGACGAATAACTATAGAATTATCTATTGAGATATGTCGATTATATGATATAATATGTCACAAATGCTACTATAAAATGCAAACTTTCTGTGCATTTTTAATTTTTATTCATCTTCCCTCACTTATATTATTTTCTTTCTATTAATTCTTATCTGTGATTATGTGACAAATTATTGCGCGCGTATGTTACAGTTCACATAGTGTACGTAACATTACGCAAGTGAAAAATTTCTCACATACTTATAGTGAATGATATAAAAAGGCTGCGAGTTACATTTTAACGACTTTGACGTAAACTGAAGATGCACATCTTGCATTAGAGAATTCCTGAAATTACTTGCACAAGTAAACAGAGATTGCAACATCCGACAGTAATATCTTTTTTCATTATTTTTACAATATTTATCATTATTCATTATTACGCCACGCAAAGATAAGACGAAGAGTTTTACGCACTATTCGGTTGATCGTAAACATGCGATGTTTGTTTATCTTCGTGACATCTTGGAAAAACAATATAAGCATTTATAAAGTACATGAGTACTTTAGCTGGAAAAATTGTACATTGGTTATAGTCGTTACACATTTACGAACTTCGCGAACGCGTTTAATATTACGCGAAGTTTCTCAGTGCAAAGCATAATGAAATTTTTATCAAGTTGTTTTTTTACCTTATATACTTTTAGCACAAGTTGGCAAACAGCTCATTTATCAAAACTCATCAGCGAGAAATTAAAATTTATCTTTATCATAAATTTTTCTGCTTCACAGAGAAAGACGAACTCCTCTTAACACGCAAGATTTTTTTCAAAATGTTTATAGCGATTTATTACACACACAGCGAAAGAGAGAGAGAGACGAAATGATTTAACCGGAGTATTGCCTTCTCGAGCAAAAGAGTTTATAACTCGCGATAAAAGAAAGAGAAAACTTAGCAAAAAGCTTGATATTCTTTAGCGCTCGATAAGAGCCGGTCTCAGAATTTTTTTTCGCAAAGTTTGTGAGCAGTCTATACGTCGCATTTATTATTATACTCTGTTTATTATATTATATACTTTACATATATATTTTTTTATTTCTTTTCAAGGAATGCGCCTGTGGTTTTTGTTTCTTTTCTTTTTTTTTTAATTATGAAGCAAAATTGTTTATTAAACGATACATAAGACAAATTTTTAGACAAAAACACTGTTCTGTACAATGTTCAGAGAAACTTGTTCACCGAGCAGCTATCATAGAGGAAAAGATACACAAAACTTATTTTACCTATTGCTTTTATTTATAGATAAATGTCTTACTTTTAAATAAGAAGTAAATAAAACTTTTAAATAAAAATTAAAATAAAACAAAACATTTAAAGCAAATATTTTAAAAACGATATCAAGTGAGACACGTAGCGTCTGTCGCTATCGCAAAGTAAACGGTAAAATGTAAGCACATCTTTACGAATTAAAGATCGAGGAGAAACGTGAACATTAAACATTCAATTCACGAGTCTACAATATTTTATTCTCGCCATATGTTTCAGGAGCACCTGAGTGAGAGGCTGTTTAATTCTGTTCGTGTCTTTCATCAATCTGACTTTAAAAGGATCAGGCTAATTCAACGCGCCGTTATTTAATTCCGGATTAGGCAGACAATCACGAGAAAAATCCGCTCTTGAAGTACTTCTCATCGCGAATTCGAATGACTGACTATTTCGTCGAATTACCGGTAAAAATTTATAATGCAAAAAATTCAAATACATATAAAAACACATTTGGATAAAATAAAATATATTATACGTAATTTAACTAAAATTTTACAGACTTTAATTATTTTATTATAATAGAAATAATTTTATTATAATGATTATATAGTTGAGAAGAGTAATTTCGTTACCTGTGATAATAGAGTCTAGATAATAGTAGATAATAGAATAAAACTGCAGATTATGACAACAATTATACATTTTTATTCTTGCGGATATTGCATGTTGGCTAATAATATTTGACGCGAAATTATTTACGCATGTATTAAAATATATTATTTATTTTCGCAAATTTTGAAATATTTCTAAATTTTGCCGATAATATGCGGTTTATTATAATACTCCACGGTGAGAAATACTATTTTTCTATAACTTATTGATGAGAATAAATTATTTAAGTGCTTAAATCATATCAATAAGTATCGTGTAAATTATATAGTTATCTATCGGAGAATAACATAAAATTGTTTAATAAAATATATACTTTATTTTATTTCCTCTTGTGTCATTGTAAATATTTCTAATTATCAATATTACCAATTGAAAAACTTCATTATGACTTAATAATATTTATGCTGAATTTATTGTTTATGAAATATCGAAATCGCGACGTGAAACATCGGGGCGCGCGACGGTGGTGGAAATGTATATGAGGTCGGATTAAAATCACGAGAATCGGACTTTCGTAAAGGCGTATGAATCATCTCGCGGCACAGCCGGAGTCTGAGATAAGAATGGAAACGATGATCTCGCCTAGCTGGGCTGTAATTTACGTTTTTACGGAAGTCGGAGCGCGCGGGCTCGGAGTGAGCGCGAGTCAAGGAGGGTGAGTTAGCGCAAGACAGCCTAAGCGGCGGGTGCAAGAAAATTAGCAACGTTTGCTCCGCGTAAGAGTTATGAGGGCTTTGTAGCCAAACTACTCATGCGCATTAAGGGTCATTACAATGCCCATAAATTGCGGCCACTGTCCGCCACGATATTTATGTTATCAATTCTCCTGAAGCCAAAGGGGGTGAGCGTAGATGGTGTCGAGGCTCTTAGGCGCAGCAGCGCCAGAGTTCATCACAACACGTGGGAGCGGTATCTTTGATTCTTATTTCTCACATTGTACAAATACATGTCTGACGATTGTGTATTTTTTTTTTTTTACTTTCTAGTCTAATACAACATAATATTTGTAATATTTCATAACACAAATTTTTGAATCTGTTGATCTGTTGATTCAGAAGATCTGTTGAGCGAGATGATTTTAAAGCCGAGTAAAGTTCACTCTGCAATAGTAGGCGAAAATTCACATATTTTCTCTGATATGATCCTTTTAGACAATGTTACGCGCGCCGGAAATACGATACTCGCGTTTCTCGCATTTTCAATATATAGTATACTGGAGGCTTTACTGCAGCGCCAAGAAACAAATATCTATGTTACGAAGGCAACCGTGGGAAAGATCTTTGTTCCGAGAAATGCGTTTCATTTACGTGTAACTTGCTGCAGTTGAAACTGTGCGGATGTCTATCTTCGTTTTCTCAAAGAAATATTTAACATGTTTGGTGACGAAACTAAATACTTTATATACTCTTTGAAACAATTCTTATATTAATAATATAGCGCCAGAGATTTTCACGAGAAGATTCCCTCCTAATCCCGGTATCTCCGCTTGCCGTTATTGAGGTAAAAACTATTCCATAATTAAATCCGATTACAATAAATTATACAAGATTTGTTGCTACTGTTATGTTGTCACATTGTGAACATTGAAAATCCATGCATATCCGCCAGCTCAGTTTATCGTTCCTCTTGTGTCACATAACTGAATATGTTTACCTATTGTATTATAAGTTTGTAATAGAAGTTTTTATTTTACTTTTTAATACATTATATATGTCATGTTATTTTTACAATAGAATAATAGAAAATATAATTTCTCACAGTATTATTTTTTTAAATCATGATCAATTATAAGTAGTAAGCCAAAAGAAACAATTTGTGTAGTATAACAGAAATGCGCGCGCATAATAAAGAAAGTATAAATTTTAATCTAAATTTTTTTGCTTTTATTTCCAAATATATATATCAGAAGAAGAGTAAGAGAGAGAGAGAGAGAGAGAGAGAGAGAAGAAGAGAGACAAACATCGGTACACCATCATGTACAACGCATTCCTACTCTTTAATGTAGTAGAAAAATATTTTCATGGTTGCGGAAGTGCTTGAACGAGGCAAGGCAGGTAACGTAGCTCACAGAAACGTATGTGACGCGAGTATGATGGTAACAACGCAGGTGTAATGAATAAATCCCGAAGTTTTTCGGGCCGCGGAAGTTGCAGCCGCGACCCTATATATCCGCCACCGCGCGCGTTGAAAAACGAAATAACGTCCTTCGGCACGTTCGCAGCGGCTGCAAAAATTCGACTGACATAGCTGTGAATTTACGGAATATTATTGATGCGCTGTATTTGTTTGTACCGTTACGTAAAAGTACATATTTTTTTTATATTTATTTTTATCAAAACAAACAATAAATTTTTACACGTTTATTTGTTTGTTTATCATATCTATTATATCATATAAAAATAGTACTTCTACATTGAATTTTCAAAAAAAACCTTGGAAAGTAAGTGTGCGATCGCTTGACATAAAATATAGCCGACATGACATGTACGTCATACTTGAATTATTTTATCCTTCTCCTACTCCTTTGCATATTTACTTTTTATTTTATAAAAATATAAAAATATAATACTATATACAATCGACTGTCACGTGCTATGCTAGGATATGATTTTGAGTGTAGCTCTTAAGTAGCCATAAATTTCAATTATTCTATTTACATTGTTTTTGGACACTTAAAGATTTTTTTATAATCATTATACATATAGCATTGCTGTATTTCAACAAGCTATCGCACTAACTTTAAATTACACTTTAATATACTTGAGCTATGTAAACAGTTCTATTTGCGTAACCTGTAACAGAAGATTGCGTCGTCCGTGATGTTAAACAACATCGCAAACTGAACGAAGTAAAAGCACACTATCGAACGCGTTTATCAGCAGGTTATTACGTAAGAAGATGCATTTGCGTACCACATGGAGACGATCTGTTCCAGCGCTATCGACGTATTGGTAACGAGATACATTATTCAACAAGCGAACACGCGTCCCTCTCTGGTAGTTTCGGTCATTTCTTGAGTTCTTGTCACACATATTATTCTATATGAAAAAAAAACGATAAAACTTTGTAAGTTTTTCCGAGATCATTAACTTTGCAACTTATATATTTATTCTTTTTTTAAATGCATCAAAATGTAGTGACTTAACTTGGTTGCATCTGTTGATATGTTTGTAATATTTTCTTTTAATAGCAAAACACAGATTTTTATGTTTTTTTGTCTGATTGTATATTTTATTTCTCGATCTCTATATTAACGATGTTTTTTCTTGCACGAAAGAACTGCAACGCAATCTAACTTAGTCGGACACGACGAGTCGTGCAAGCAAAACCGAAGAAATTATTTATTTATTTACTCTCTCTCTCCCTTCCTCCCTCTCTCTTAAGTATGTCCGGAAGTTACGTGTGTGCACGCGTAATCTTTAGAATCAACAAATTGTGAATTTTTATATGTGTAATATAACTTTTGACTTATTACTTTTAAAAAGTATGTCATATGTACATATATATGTAACATATATACGTACATCATATACACTACCCATTTATTATGTGTTATTATTATTAATAAAATACTAAACAAAGTGATATTAACAAAAACAAAGAGTGCAAATTTAGACGGACCAATTAAATAGTTGACTCTGTGAGTTCTTAATGTGATGCAATTTCATATTTTACGGTTCGAATAAGTACAATAAATTTACATCCGATACAATTATCCGACGAATCTCATTGAAGTAAACACAGTCCGTATCATATGAATATAAAAATGAATCGCTATATTGTTCCTCGCGTACATATCGCAATGTGTTGATATACGTAAAAGTGCTTTGCAGAAATATATGTATAATTATGTATTAATTTGACGTAAATTATGCGGAATTTTGCGATTCAATAAATTATGCGAATCGCAACTTCTATGCTCTGAATTCTTTGCTTTAAATTATAATAAATTTGTCGCAGCGACGAAATTTTAATGTACGAATTTTAAAAAAGTTATTACAACATTAAATCGGTGTTAGAAAATCCAAAATTATTCGTTTCTTTTCAAATACGTGTATATACATATGTGAAATCCGTGAATCGGATCTTTTAAACGACAGAATATCAAGTGTAAAATTTGCTATTACGCGACGTCTGCTTTTTTCACGCGTAATCAGGATTTCCTTTTCGCGCCGGAAACCTCAGCAATCCGAAACCGGTGGATTTGATTACTGACCCAGTGGCACTATTAGCAGCTTAATGTGCATCCTCAGCGCTCCTCGGAGTCTCAAAAACTCCCGGTTTTCGTCCCGACAAAATAGATCGTTCTTGATATATCTCAAGCTGTAAAAAAAATGAGAATGGAAGACCGCGTCTTGAATCCCTGAAAATGAACACTGCGGCAAACGAAACGTAATTCCAGCTTCGTTCGGCGAGAGAAACAGTTTTTATGATAAGTGACAGCGCGAAAAAGAAATTGCAAATGAAACTTATCTTTAGCAAGATTATATTCATGACAATGAGTCAAAGTGGAGAAAAATAAGACTAACTTCTACGACAGGCTGTATCTACTTTTTTAAGATCCAGTACGTCTCGTTTATGCAGAAGCACACAACGACACGGAATAAACCGGATGAACCGGAAATGTTAAAAAAAAAAAAAACAAACAAACAAATTATTTCCATTCTGCAGAATGAGAAAATTCCTCGTTTATATGCATTATTAACTCAATTAATGCGGTGCACATATATATGCCCGCATTAATAATCCCTCGAAGCAATCCACTCGCCGTTAGCATCATTGAAACGTGTATCTTTTTACCGCAGATCGGATGCTCTGTTGCGACGGTTCGTGGAAAAATTGCAGCGTCGGAAAAGTGTGTTACTCGGGACCAGGGGAGGATTTTGCCGCGCGAAAGAAACAAGGTCTTTTCCAGAAACAATTTCTTGCGAGAGCGCGCGGTTGGTCGTGGAAACACGAAGAAAACGACCGCACGGAGCATTTTCGTCCGTAGCAGTTTTAGATATGATTAAAAATGAAGTTGAGCAGTAAGAAAATAAATACCTTCCATTACCGTAATCCCGGAAATGGTGGAACGTTGTTCGCGCTGCGAGATTACATTAGGGGAAATATCCTCGAACTATCGCAACTGTTTTCGAGCATGTACTTCCGGGTTTTAGTTAAGACGTCGGACAGCGCTGCTGCGACGTATCTTTTTCATTTGGAGAAACGTAGAAAAAGAGAGCGAGGTTCGTGCAAATATTTATAGTACTCTGAATTACAGCAGAGTGTGTTAAACAAATCCAAGTGTAGAGCAGTTGATTAACTCGGTTGACTTGACCGTAGATTTTTTCTAACAAAGTTCGTAGTCAGCTGATAACAATGTATACTGAAGAAACACCATTATACGCGTTACATGAAGTACTCCAGGTCGGGGATAGATGTAGAAGAACTTAGTTTCTGCCTATCCAAATATTTGCGCATTTCAGTTCCCGGCGATCATCCTGACGTGATAAGGAATATCCGTTAAAGCTTATTGCGCCATTACGTAACACAGCAATTATATTAACAATGATTTCACAAATACAAATTACGTGGGAGAGGAATGGGGGAGGTGTTCATGCTTCATTATTTCCACTAGTCTCTGGTAAATAAATTGCATGAGTAATAAATTGTTCCGACGAGTTTTCAACGCGCGCGGAAGGAAAGTATAGTGAAATTGACCGTAAATCGCGGCGATTCCACGTATGGCCGATAATTTGCAGCTGATAAAATCTCATGCTCCATAATATATCCGCCAATAATCCACATCTATTGAACGCGCGGTAAAGTATTAAGCAGTCGTGCTAAGCCGAAGAAGAAAAAAGCGTAGAATTACGACAGGATAAATCGCAGATTACTTGCGTGGCGAGCAATTTGCGCTCGTCGATTTTATCGACGAAACACGCTCTTCCAGGTGTGCGTGCGTATCTGTGCATGTGTTGGGAAGCCGTTGCCGCGATCACCTCGTCGCTAATGTACGCACTTCCGGCGACGGGTTAATCCAGCCGTGGATCGGTCCGCGAATATGCAGCCCATTAAATGTCAAGCGAGTCGAACGCGGAGCGGCTGAAAATTGATTTTCTGCCGTCAAAGAAAAGTGGTAGATGCGCGAGAATCCGTGCGGGTCGTTCGTATAAGCGATGGAAGTCATTCAGATATTCGTGTGACGTCGCGTCAATAAATTATTTTTCAGAAATGCAGTCGGGAGAAGACACGGCGCTGCGCGGAGGTTTCGACCTAGATTTTATTTTATTTTATTTTTTTTTTTTTTTACATTTCTTTTTATTGCGAGCGTAAATAATTTTTTTTCTTACATTTATAATTCCTTTCAAACTGCGACAACTTTCATCGATCGCGGAGTTTTCAGATATAATCGAAGAGATACCGAACCAATTGTGAAACACTCGGAACACTTGTGGAATATTCATTTGAGAATATCGCCTCGCTGCTCGCATGTCGGTACAAAGATCGCCGGTAATTGCCCCGGTTTGCTTTTCCGTGCAACATCGGCGATTAAATGTCGCTAATACGGGAAACCCATCGCTTCGAACTTACCATTCTCTCCACGACGACGTGCGCGCACACACACACCCTTTGTAGCAACCGCAATTTATGCAAATCGAATACGATTGCCGATTCGACAACACGAGAAAGGAGAGGACAGATCGGTTGCAATTTGTTATTAACTAAATCTGCGATGCACTCGATTCTTGGGGAATAAATCGATTTCTCGTCTGTTTTTTTTTTTTTTTTTTTTTTTTTTTTTTTGTCAACGTCTCAATTAAGAGATAACAACGAACGTCTCGCTTAAGTTATTTTCCAATCCAGTTATTTTCATTCATTTGTGTTTGTTTAGTAACTGAGAAGAACATGTAACTCTTGCAGTTTAATTTTTAAACAATTACGCGCCGTATAATTCGAATAACAATTAAGGAGGAAAAGTGTCCTTGCAATATATTTAATATTATTTTTGTAGCGGAAGATTTATATCATAATATTTGAGCTTTATAAGTTTGAAAATGGCGAGTTTTCGAGTTGAAATAAATAAATCAAGAAAAATATGTGTATGGAAAAAGTTGCACCGTGTTTCGACTCCCCGAAAACTTTTCGATGATGCTCAGTGCTCGAAAATCGAAGCTTTCATTAAAAACTTACGGAAACTAGTCGGGTTTCGCGCTCGCACGAGCGAAATTAATTTGTTTCTTGCCGCAATGCGAGCGATATTATGGGAACTGGCACGAACCACTGTCGTCCCTTGTAGTTCCGAGACGCGGATTAATAAAAAATTGTTTCCAGAATTGCCCTTCTCATATCGACAAATCTATAACCTCGTTTAATTTATATCACTCACGCGAAATAATACATGTTTTCCGGTCGCAATTTAAGTACGTCGAGATCTTGCAAACTAGATGAATATTATTTTGTTCGATATATTGACATAAGTGATACGGTCAAAAGTTCATCGTAATTTTAAAATAACCATCTTTTTTTTTGCACTGTCCTTTAATAGAAACGACCATATTGACTACCGATGCAATGTAAAATATGTACATTTATGTTACAATAAGTTCTCTAATATAGTTTCTTGAGTAAAAAGAATAAACATTAGTTTTAGTACTTCTCAATAATTATATAATTTTTTAAATTATAAAGGAATAAATTTCAATATTTTTACAAAAAATCTATTTCACATAAATTTATATAAAAAGTACATTTTTAACAAGTTTGTGTTACTAATTTAAAAGAAAGTTTCTGAATTCGACATTTCAACAATATTGAAGAACTTTACCACAAGTATGCAAATGCTCCTCGACACATGTTGACTTCAAAAGTAACTTCCTCTCGTTGCAAGGGCAAATCTCGGTGTAACTGACCGGAATTAAAATTCGCTAACCAACGCGCTCTGTGTGTGTGATCCCAAAAGAGCTATTTCGAGAAGCGAAATTCTTGACGTAGCTTACATAAAAAGTGTCTTTCTGACAGGATAAGATCAAAATATTACGGCTGATCTGAATAAAAATTTGCGAATTTGCCGTGTTAATTCATTAAAAATTTTGACTATTTTATGAACCGTTTTTAGAAATGCAGAAGTCTTTACAATTGCAACGTGATTGCGTAATATAAAAATCAGTTCTTTTCTATCAACGATCTAAAATGAGGTATTTGCAAACCTGCAGCGCTAATCCTGGAGGACTTTCACACATCTCGGAGACAATACGATGACGACGTTGTTGTAACACGTCCGAGGAACAATAATGTCGACATTGCTTATCTCACCCTTCGTTGAGGATGCACGTGATTCGACGATCCGGACACAAGTACCGGACGCGACCGCACGGACTGAGAGATGCCGGTAAACTGATCGGGATCCTGATGGGCCTTCCTCCGCGGAAGAGACCTCCGGGTGCAGGATGAGGCGCGCAAACTCGCCGCGAGCACGAGCGCAAGCGGGAGACCGCGGTAAAACGAGTTTAGAGAAAGCGAGAGGGAGAAGCTGGAGGAGGCATGGCCGAGCCTGATTTAATCGCAAAGGCGGCAGGACACCACCGCGCGGGTGTGTGTCGCTTCAAAGGATAAAAAGCTCCGGTAATTTGCACCCGCAAACCAGGATAAACGAAGAAGACAATCCGCAGATATCAGCGAGATCGCGTATACATCAAAGATTAGACAGGAATATATGCAATAGACGATGTTGATGAATATAGCGAAAAATATATAGTTTAATCTTATTGTAAATCAAATATGTGTGTTTTATATGAACAGAAATTATTGATATATATTTTCATGTTATTGTAATGTCGTTAGCATTTCAAGGGCTCATTTTGGATCAAAATGCATTATCGACTCCGTATTTTGCCTTTGGCCGTTCGTGCTGTGTTACTGTTATCGAGATCTTTCGAGGTCCCGAAAAAGTTTGTACGTCGTTTTGTTGATCGATGAGCGCGGCCTTTATATTCGGGGGCAAAAGACGCGACGTTGATATTAACTTCCCGAGGAACTTTTTAATTTTTGTTCGATTGATATCGGCCGCCCTTGTGCAGTCTGTTGAAAGGTGAATAAAGGTCGAAATGAGTAATGATGCCACCATGAATGCAACAATGGAAATATTTTGCTAACAAAAGATCCACAAAAAAGAGAAACAATAGAATTTAATCAACAAAACTATCTGAAATATATTTAACAGGTATGCGAATATTTAAATAAAATTTTTTTAGTATTTTTTTGTGGTGTTGCTTGAAAATATATTGTAAAAACATGCGTTTTTCATTTATATAACTCATTTTTTTCTCTCTTTCTTTCTCTCAAGTTTAGAAATTTGTTGTTTGTAAAGATTGTGTAAAAGACAAAAGAAAACTTTTCCAGTTAAAGAGTCAGAAACGATGGAAAGTTTGAAAAGCTCTTCGGCCTGTGACAATTGAAGAATTACTTCAATGTGCTGTTTTGCTTCTCGATGTCCGCGCGAAGAATGATTTAAGTTTATCCTTCAACAGAATTTTGTCAGCAAAGTACTTCACGTACAGCTTTTAATCTTTTATGTGTGTATTCCGTGATTTCATTTAGAATCCTTTCATATTAAAAAATATAGAAGGATTGTATATAGTAATATCTGTATCGAGTCTAGTTGTCAATTTAAATGTACCATGACGTTTTCACGAGTAATTGAAGAATTTGAAGCCAATGTCTATTTAATCGAAATTGATAAATATCATCATTTGTTATTAAATACTTTGAATTTAAACAAATATTAAGAATTTAAAATATTTATATTTAAATTTTCAGTTTCTAATGAGAGATGGGATTAGCTACTAAGTCTGATATTGTTTTATTAACTAATATTAATTATAATTCAAAACCGAATATTTTACTTCTATCGTCTTTATTTAGTTATTTATTGTTGCTAACAGACAGCTAGTTAATTTGGATATTCTGTCAGTATACGCATTTTTTCTCTCATCCGATCAGAACAATAGCTCGCGGTCAATCTAAGAAATAAACTAGTTCACGAAGCACAAAAGTAGATGCGGAGTGCAACGAGCGAGGATCTCCAGTACGGTAATTGAATCGACCTTTATCGCTGTGATGTTGAGAGCATTGTTCTCCGGTATCTTCTATTGGATAGCGAGATTTGGTGCGTTCCCATGATTACCGTCACAGTGTGGGGTAAAGGTATCAAAGGCGTCCTCGTTTGAGGATGCGATGGCAATGGTGTTACATTTCCTCCTGAGTACTGCACGCACGTTCGCGATTTCGCATTCAATTTAGGAATACTTTGCAACAAGCTTTATAGAGCAACATCGATTCACTATTCGCTGATTTCATTTGCATCACTGTGCGAAATATATAGTTTTGCATTACAAATATATATTTTCAATTATCGTATCTACTATTACATAAAAATATTACTACGCAAAAGAGATAGTTATTTTGAAAAATATTAAATATATATTTTATATATTACAGTAAAAAATCATTATAGCAAAACATCGCGAGAAAAATAGTTAAAAAAGTTTTCTATAATTTCGGTATAAAAAATTAGCATGTACATCGCACGTTTGCCATCTTTTTTCGCGAGATCGGAATTAACTCCGCTATTATTTAGGAGCGTTCGACAGGCTAACCTACGTGACGTCTGATGAAAAAAGCGAGAACCTGCATTTGCTGTTGAAAATCGCTTTGCCTTGGATCGAGTATAGATCGAACGACGGGTTAAGTGAAAAATGAGTTTGTAGTAGAAAAAGGATAAGGAAAAGCGACTAAATGAAAAATGAAACAAAGCCAAATTGGCTTGTTCCAAAAATCTAAGGACGCGCAAAGAAACAAGAAAAGAATTCATCTCGAAAGAGACGCACTTGATGTTCCGTTCTCGGTCCTAACAAAATTCGATACAAGTTGCGAACGCAGAATTGGCGACGTTTATCTCGGTGTGCTTTTCTCGAGAAACTCTGATTATCGAAAAAGTTATAATCGCGTTAGCGCGCAGCTGAGTTATCAGCGCGCAGCTGAGAACCTTGTCATTGCCGCCTGAAAATTAATAGAAAATCGCGAGCTTTCAAGAATATACCTTTTTGTAAGAAGAGCTAAGCGCAAAAGAGAAAGAGGACGATCCACTCTTTAAGAATATATTTCATAAAGAAGCAGTTGTGTATGATGTTTTCTTGAAGAACTCTATAATTACAACGATCCTGTAAGGTCCACGAAAAGTTACTATTAGAAGAATTTGATTTTCCTTAATCATCGTCCTTAAGACACGAGATTTTAATTCTAAAAACATAATAGATTTTAACAAAATATGCAAATATTGATTTACCTAATTAAACGTTGATTTGTTTATTCATTATGCGCCGGCATGTAACATAGAATTTTTAACTTATACTCGAAATATATTATCTACTTTATTCGCCGGACGTGTCTCATATGTCACTTTCTTAATACTCCAAAAAAAAAAAATTTAAAAATGTAAGTATTGAAACTTTAATAAAATTTTCTTCTATGTCTCTGCGTTTTGTTCTGCTTTCGCACGTATGTAGATACATGATACACTCTTGCTTTGATTGTACACTAAACAGTTCTCAGGGGAACACATAAATACATGTGTGTGTGTGTGTGTGTGTGTGTGTGTGTGTGTAATACATGTATATGTCTATATATATATATCGGAAAGGATTAAATAGCATTCAATTGTACCAGCTAATATTTCAGAGCGGGAGACTTCGGAAAATTATAACTGCTTTGTGCTGCGATAATTATGAAATAACGGCAAATTACGACTGTGTCATGATCATAAATTTCTAATAAACGATACGAATTTGGTATTAATAATCTCTCTCCAGTACGATGATGCTCGAAATGGTCGATTGCTCCGACATTTTGTAATTAATAAGTAATAACTATTTATAGAATTGTCGATTTCATTTATCATGAAGTAGCATATTTTTTGCAAATTTAATTGCTATTGGTATGTATATGTATATTTTGTTATCACAAAAAGAAAAATATGTTTTATTGTGTTATCGTATCGTAAGTCAACAATTAAATTATTACCTATAATGTCTGATATTTTTCGATAGTTCTCTTTTTATTACAACGACAAGTGTCAAGAAAACCAACATATAAACAATTAATTATATTTTTGATTAAATAAAATGCACTTTAACTTAAATGCATTATACATAAAAAAGAAAGATTTTATATTTATAAACATAAAATATAAATTATTCTAAGTCAACGACACCAAGAATTAAATGATGTATATTGATGCATACTATTATATAATGAAGCGTCTAGTTAACTAGATGTGCCACTGTGTTTTGCCGACTAAATCTCCTTTCATGTGCTGTAACTACATATCAATTATGTATTGTACGAATTCCTATGCCACATTTCCGAAGCAGGAGCTCATAAAAGGCTTTTGAAGTCAAAAAATTAATTAATTTAGATTCCCATAGTTTTTTTAATTTAAATGTAATGCAATCCTGATTCTTTAATTCGCCGTTATTTTGTTTTATGACTTTTTAATTTTTTTTTTTTAATCTAAAATATCTTTATAAAAGAAAATCTTGAAAATATTTGTTGAAATAAAATTTCAACAAATTTCGTTGAAAATGTTACAAACTAAAATTTTATCACAGCTTAATTTGCAGAAAATTTGTTGTCCACAAAGTTTACTCAAACATGGTAGAATTGCATTGCATACAGACGATATATACTTTTTTCTCTCTTATACTTTTGTTTTAGATAATAAAAAACTTATTAATATAAAATAAAGCGAAAGATAACAAGAATATACTATAAAATATGTTATTGTTTGGTCAGCAACACATAATGAGATTATTATACAAACGAAAATCGTCACGTGTAAGAAAATTCTTGTCAGCAAATAGCAAGCAGCAGTAAAGATTACTTTTTGATGGATGACCGCGACTCTTGCATATCATTAGACAAGTGAAGATACCAGCAGCAACCTAATTAACTCGGTATTGTGGTGTGCTCCGTTCGCCGCTATTGTTTTGTGTGTATATAATAATTATACGAATGCGTGACGCATATTCTGTGTGTAGTAGGAAATCGCAAATTAATTCCAAAATATTATTAAAGAGCAAGTAGCAAGAATAGAATATGATTCAATAAAGAGTGCACTGTGATATTTTCCAATTTCATCTTCATGTTTCATCTATTAATTTACGTTAATATGTTACAAACCATTTTTATGTCAAATAATATATTCAAGAAAGAGAAAGAAAGAGAAGTTTACATGATTAATAAGTCGATTTTCACATGACGCTTTTCATAGCATTTTGTCTCTCGATTCTAAACGATGCAGAGGTATGAAATAGAGAATTGACAGTAAATTAAATTATCATCCTCCTGATACTACCGAGGTAGCTGCGGATAATAATGGCTACGGATAAATTATGACACTACGATCACGGGCACTGGATTATGCAAAACGTACCGCTCGATATCGGAAAATATGCGACAAAATTTTCCATATGCTTCTTCTTTCCGTCAGAAATATTTTCTCGGCAATTTGCATTTAATTCGAACATTACTTATTGCCGAATTTGCATATTTGATAACCTAATATAAATTAATTTTAAAAAACCCACGTTTAAGTAAGATTCGCTAATAGTTTTTTCTGTTGATCAGTTTTTGTAATGGCCGTTGTCCGGACAAAATTCATTGCGATGAATTAATTGACAGTAAACGTTGCAAAAAAAAAAGAAACATAGAACAAAACCCGCAGAAACCGCGCGTGGCCGGTCGATTCCGACACGCCTCGAGACGAAACTTCATTCAGTCTCGTTCGAGCTCGCGCATAGCGATACACGTATGTTGTACAACGCTTCAAAACTGCGGACTATAGCAATTACCGGCAGTGAGAGCGTGTCTATGCTGCAGCCTCGTCGCAGTGAGTTAAGCGACACCGACCTCGCTGTAAAGTTTCTTTGATGTTACCTTGAATAACTTTTGTGTACATGCACATGTGCACATCTGTCTGCGTATGTAGAGTAGAGGACACTGAGATTTTGGTTTGCAGGAGGGAAAGAGAGTGAGGATGTATGCTATTCGTGTGCCTACGGAAATTCCTAAAACACGACCGCAAGAGGCGGGTGGGAAAGCTCCAAGAAAAATCCATTCTATCGATGAGACCGGAAACGAGAAGACTTGTTCCGCTTGTTTCACAACATGGAATTCGATTTCCCTTCTTCGTGATGAGTTCGATATATGCGTTGGAACAAGAATAGCCAATATGCTCGAAGTACCGGTAGTACAAGAAAAAAAATCATTGTACTAAAGATAAAAATGAATAAGATAAATCGGATTAAAGTTCCTCTCGCGCGTTACCGATCAAGTATTGTGCAAATAGACAATTAGAAATATAACTGCTCGTTCATTGCATTTAAAAAATATTAAAGTTCACGTAAAATTAATCAGAGTTTACAGTTAAAACTACACCAACTCAGTCTGCGAATGTTTAGTGTGTGAAACTTGTGAATTCAATTCGTAAACTTATTATATAGAAACTTATTATATAGAAAATTTAATTTATTTATATATTTTTAAGTTGTGAGATATTGGTTGTTCAGGGACGCGCTTCTAAAGTATCGAATTAATCTCTGGCTTTAGAATTTATTCTTAATATTATCAAGTTACGTTTCTCGTTTGACTTTTATATAATTTTGCTACAAAGCGTGTATACCGAGGAAATTAATACCACTGCTCTCCGCGCATGCTCTTTCCTTAACGTGACAAGATTTTAATTAGTTTATATAACTATAAGATATTAAATTGTCACGAGTAAATGTGGATTTTCGCGACAGATAATTAAGTCTCTTTTATTTACACAACGAAGCATTTTTTTTTGTCAAAGCAATTGCGAACTTTATCGTTGTTACACATAAATTTTTAACTAACTACGCACTTTACAATATTACATGAATTAGCATTTTCTAAATAAAAACTTTGTAGAGAGAGAGAGAGAGAGAGAGAGAGAGAGAGACAGAGAGAGACAGAAAGAAATTAGCGGACATCGTGATGCGGAATTACACAGCATCGAATGACGCGCGTTTCGTAGACACCAGCGATTTCATGGAGCGCGCAGCTGACACGTGGTCCACGTGGCGAGTCTCCGTCGTGGTATTTATGGCGATCGTTTTTTTCAATGTATTTTACGACTTTTCCGTGCGGGCAAACGGCGGACGCGGCAAATGACGAAAAATGACGATAATTCGTTCGAGGTGCGTCGTCATGTTGTTGCACCCAAAACTGTCGTCACAGAGATGGCGCGAAAAAAAATAAATAACAATTACTAGAGAAAGAGAGAGAGAGAGAAAGAGAGAGAGATACAAAATTAAAGCAATAGTGTTATCTTTACTCGCAAACGACCTGCATGATGACATGTCCGAAGTTTTGTTTTACTGCAAATCAAAATCGAGTTTTGATGCGTCAACGGAACATTTATTAAGTTTTACGTTTCGTGCTTTTGTGTGTAATGATAAAATAAATTTGATCAGAATATGATCGCGATATAATAGCTTCAAGATAACTGACAATGAGATGAAAATGATGATGCAATATATAGATATGTTTTGATATCTTTGCTTCGATATATTCGCATGTACATATAATACGTTTTTATTTATAAGTATGTATACAAGAGTGTATGATAATTGTATATCAATTCAAATTCTGTTCTTTTTCCATATTGAAAAGCACAAAAAATTGCGATTCTATCTAAACACTTATCGATGTTAATCTTGCTTCCGGCAATTAAAAAGTTTAAAGTGATTTTGATTATGGTTAATCGACGCCACAATTTGATTGTAACTATTCATCATTCAACTGAGTTAAAGAGCGACACTTCAGTTTCTCTTTGAACGGAGTCTACACTGGAAGTCTCACTCGTTCTTTTCGTCTAACATCAATGAAGTTTGTATCTGGCGCACGTGGCGCGTGTGTATCCAGGTTGACTTAGTGACGGGCGGGCTGTCGCCAGTATGTGCCAGCTGTTTCACTACTAGCCGTCCCGTCTCTCCTTCACCTCTTTCTCCTCGCGCCATCCTTCGTTCCTTCTTGGTTGCGCGGGTCTTCGGCCGGTCTTGAGCTTTAACAACAATCTTGTATAACGCTCAAGACCAAGGACGTTCGCTCGTGTGCCGCAGCTGTGACACCGTTCGACATATCATCGAAATATTATCTCAACAAATGTTTTAACTTTCTACCTCAAAGCGCCTTATCTTATCTTTTCTTTTTGCTTTGTTCCGCTCTTTAAACACTCATGTTCCGCTCTTTAAACACTCATGTTCTTCTTGATTACGTATGCAACTGCATGAAAATATCGCATTCCGATGATTTTAATGTAAAAACAAAATGCTTTAAATTGACCTGATTTTTTATGTTGTATATTATGTCAAAAGTGTTAACAAAAAGTGTGAAAAAAGATGACGCTAAAAACAATGCTTTTTATTTATTTATTTATTTTTTTTTAAGTGTAAAGTTTAGTTTTAATTTAATACAAAATCTGATATATGTATATATACACTATCTACATTGAAAAAGTTTTATATAAATTTTTGCAAAGAGTGTATTATATGTTTTCGTGTAACGCCAGATGTTCTCTGATGAAAAAGAATTCTTTCTCTCTCTTTTTCTCTCTCTACGTTATAAATTTTCAAAAGTATTTTATTTGCAATTTTTGCACAGTTATATTTATAATTATGCGTAAGGCATATTTGTATACTCAAATTGCAGCGCATGTTATTAGCACGTTTTTTGTCACTTTTTACAATAAAGTAAAATAGTGAAGCTCGTCGAAGTTTTCTGAAACACACGAAGCTTGCGAGGCATCGCGTTCTCATACTTTCCTCGTTAAATACAACACAGATGCAACAAGACTCAGAAAATAATACCTAATGGTAGTAATTAAACGGTTCCTTTGAGAGCGGCAACGCGTAATTATAACGGCCGATATTACACAACCGGGAGACGATATAAAAACTTCACCTTACCGGCGCAACTTTTCCCTTTAAACTTTACCTTTATTACATGGCGGATGCAACCGATTGTGCAATAAAGTTTTTCTTTCTGCTCTTATAATTTACTTGCTGTACAACATCTTTTTACAGATAAGTGACGTTGTAAAATTTTGGAAACTTTTCACACTTAGGTCACTCGCGTTTTCGCTGCTGTCTTCTAGACTGGAATATGACGCTGAAGACTAGCATTAAAAAAACCAACTGCTAGTGCTGGTAAAGTATAGTGAGAGTAGTATACGCGAATGTAGAACGGACTTCCAAAAACAGCGAGTGTAGTTCTGACATATTTTTTCTGCTTGTTAACGTCTCGTTTATCGCTCGTTTTGGCCAACATTGCAGACCACAATAAAATAGAAATCTATTTTTTCTTGTTTTTAATAGCTGTTCTCCAGACCTCGCGCTTTCCCGCGCTCCACGTCTGTTCATTCTCGCCTATTACTACTACCGCGTAGAATTCGCTAGTACTCGGCTTTTTGTCGTTCCGCGCGTAATTTCGGGGATTCGTTTTATTACGGACACGGCCAACACGATTGTATACTGGGACTCGAGTCGTCGTTCTCGGAGTAGCGACACCGTCGTTTCGGGGATTTACTACAATTTTCGGTGCATCCTCTTAAACGGGGAAAGGGAGAGTGAGGCAAATGGCCATAATAAGGCTCCCGTCGACTGCCGCGCGGAGCAAGCTCGGACTCTGTGGTTTGCATAAGAGCTGTCGGCTGCGTCGGGATGAGTTAAGAGACACTGTTGGGACTCTAAGGATTTGAGGCGATGCGTAAGAAGAACTGCCTCGCCTAATTAACAAACTGCATACGACCGGGAAGCGCGCGCCGAGTTAGGTCCTAATATAGACGCGCGATGCAATTGTGGCCCGGGAAAATGATATGAAGTACGTATTATGTTCTCTGTTACTGTTCTCTGTTATTGTTATGAACTACGAGGCAGGATATTGCAAGAGATGGAGGTAGATGGAGGTCAATTGTAAGACCGCGATTATTCCGGCTCTTACTATTATATTATATATTATATATTACGAGAGAGAAGCACACCAATTAAACCTTTCACGCGATAAATCTTCCGCAAAATATTATTATAAATATTATTATTATTATTATATATTACTTTAACCTAGTTTGAGATAGATACGCTCCCAAAGCTTATTAAGTGTTAAAAGATAACATTATTTTTCTGCTTTCTGTGTTTTTTAAGCTTTGACAGTCTTTTCTCTTAAGAAGCTAACTTAATTATTAAGGGGAGATTTGCATTTGGACGTAAGCACTGCTTAAGAAGATTTATTCGCGGATTAACGGCAGACGAAAATATCGAGTTACGACAAATGTTTACATGCAGCACGCGCTGTTCACCGACGAATATGTAAATCCCGTGTTACCGACTACAGCACGACGTAACCGCCAGCAATATTACGATCTCAATCTCGACGAGATCTTTCGGTTTTATAGCGCGTTATACTTTCACATCCATACGCGACGGGATATCGATTGTAATGGTGCACACAAAGGAATACGAAATCGCTAGCGCGATCACGCTATTTGCCGTTTCATCGCGATTATTTTCTTATCATATCGGATTTGTCACTCTGCGCTAGCGATATTCCAAAACAAAATTAAAACACCTCGGTAAAAAATGTCAGCAAAATTATACATCTTATGTACAAATTTTTATTTGTGTGTTATCATGTGTTATCATGTCAAAAAAACTTGATGTACATGATTAAAAAACAATAGAGATCGAAAAAAAGAGATAAAAGTATAACGATAAGATACTGACAGATCGTTTTGACGACAGTTTCTCTTTGCGTATTAGCTTCAGTTTTCTTCACCGGCAGGTCATATCACCGTCAAATGGAAAATCAAACTGCATTTTATGCGAAAGACTATTTGTGATGTTTAGTTTTGGCGAAACGTTTTGTTCTAAAGATACATCAGCTAATATATAGCATGGATTTACGTAAAATATAAAGACTTGTCGAATTAATAACAATTATCATTAATATAACAGTATTAAGTTAAATTACGTCACATTGACAATATCACTTATAAACTGCAATTATAAAGTTTAATCAATAAGTTGTTTTACTTTTATCTAATTTAGAATGTGGTCAAAGAAACACGAGCTTTTTCTTTTTTTTTATATTTGTTTCTCAGAAATTAATTAAATAAAGTTTTTTTCTAAATTATTGTAATATAATTATGTTATAATAATTCTAATTGATTTAAATATATATATGTATTTCTATTAGTATCGCATTTTTTATACAACAGTATAAAAATATTACAACAATATTTTAACAAGTTATAAAATGATAAAATGATCACATAATGGAAAAATGTAATTTAGAATAACGCGTGGCAAAATCTCTGAATTCCTCGGAGAATTTTGCTGCCGAAAACTCACGTAGAGACTTTTGATCTTGTCTGATAGTAGCAGAGGATGACTGGGTTCTCACTTTTTATTCGTCGCGCATCACAAACCATGTCGAGAGGATCCTTGTCGTGTATTGCGGTCATCGTGATCACCGCGAAAAAATCTAAACAATAGCGTTCTCCAGAGTGAAGAGGGCGAAAACAATGGTTACGATCATGGAACACCTCGGTATTGCGCCCTGCGGCGATAAGCCGCTATAATCGTCCGTGTCCGCTCGCGCTGTAAGTGTAACGGCATTCCCGTATTTGTGTGGTTCTTTCGTGTATGTTGTGCAACTATGCGTATGCACGCGCGCACACACACACACACACACACACACACAAAGTTTCCTTTTTTTTCCTTCTTTCTCTCTTTCTTTCTCGTATTTTATATAAAATATAAACATCAAAAAGCGTTGCGCGCGCGCCAAAATAATACTTCGCGACGGTGTAAATGTTTAACGTTGAGATGCGAGTGTCAGCACCGACACTTTTCAAGCTGTTCGCCTTTTTTTCTGTCAACGTGAAAGAGAAAGAGAGAGTAAGCGAAAGAGAGTGAGACAGGAAGAGAGAGAAGTGCCGTTCCCGTTTAGTTTTACGTCCGGATCGCTTTAATGTCTCGAAAAAGTTAGGAATTGTAGACAGAAGATGTAGAGAGAATCCCAGAGGAGGAGTTACTGCAGGAACGGCGCATTCCTTCTTCGTTGGGAATGAGTGAGAAATGTTGAAAATGTGGCTAAGGACTCTATCAATGAACTAGATAGAGAAAGAGAGAGAAAGAGAAATAGAAGAAGAGAGTTGCGTTTTACGTGAATAACACAATACTAAAAACCGGCTTTTCCTCAAAAGCCGGTTTACTACAGTCAAATGATCGCCAAATATTTTATGTTCACTTCGGTTCTCTTTAAAAAATAGGCGCTTAACACAATGATGTTCAATTACCTCTGCGTAGACAGAAATCGTCGCATTTTACACGCTGCGCCAACGTCTTCCCTCGGCGCGTGTTTTCGTCGGACTGAATATAGCGGGTTCCATTAGAGCGGATACTTTTAATACCGCCATTGAGATCTGTTTGCCAATGACAATGCGGACCGCGGCCTGGGAGCGACTGTGAAGAGGCGACGGGATGTGTCGGTGAGGGATGGAATCGGGCCACAGTCGCGGCAGAGTTATAGAGGAAAGAGAGGCAAAGGGGAACGCTGCAGAGAGGCAAGAGGATGAGGAAGCAGGAGGATGAGAAACAGGAGCGGGAGAAGAAAGAGAAGGGTGAGGAAAAGAGGGAGGAGGAAGAGGAGGAGAAGAGATGACTGCCGAGAGATGCGCCACGGCACAATGGGGAAAATTAATCGCTGAAATCTGGGTACAATGTAAAAGAGTCGCGAGGTTGGGGTTGACTGGAGGTTTATGAAAAAAGGTATGACTCCCCGGCGCAGCCATAAGTCAGCGATTTCCTCTGGTACATTGAGCCGGTGTCCGCGGCCGAGCGAGCGCGGCCAACTATCTTGCGAGTTCTTATAGCCGGGAGGCGGCTGCTACCGCTACCTTTGCTGCTGCTAGTGTAAGCCGCAGAACGTGTCGCGTATGTCATTTCGACCGACCGACCGCGGCGTTATCTCCAGACCGTTCTTCGACTGCGTTCAAAAAATTAGGGGAAACATTACCGGTTATCGGAGCGAGTTCGGCTCCGTTCGGCAGGAAGAACTGATTCTGGTTCTCGCCATGATTTCTCGCTCGAGCTCCGCGCCGCATTTTCACGGAGAATTATCTCTCTCTTGTAACTGTAACAAAAAATTTCAATCGTTCGTATTAAATGCATTATGTTTTATTATGTTTTTGTACGTGATAATACATTCTTCTGCTTTATAACATTTTTTTCGAAATGCGTGTAAATAAGATTTAAGAATAACAACGCGAAATTATTGAAGAAAAGTCCATTTTATTAGGATATGACGAAGTTTGGTACATTAAATGATGCATCTCGAGTAAATGTAACGGTAGCAAATCGGAATCCTTTTGCTGCCGCTCGCGCGCCATGCACTTTGAGAAGCTTTTTCTCCGGGAAGTTGTTAAATATTCACTTGACTGTGATAAACCTTAAGCTACCTTAAGAAGTCCTCTGGGGCCCATTACTTCTGCTTTACCGCGCCTCACAGAAACGAAAGTTCGTTGTTATTGGAAGCATGTAAGCTATCTGATACACTCGACCCCGCGGCTTCGCTTTGCAGTAACTTCATTACAGTAATAGTTAAAAATTTTCAAGACTCCCTCCGCACTACCAAACTTTTCCTTTTACTTGCGAGAATTTAAGTAATCGCCCGACCGAACGTGCATCTTATATATATGCAGGTGCTTTAAATATATTCTATTCTACATGGAAGCTATACGCAGATAATACGGTAATAAACAGATCAGCGATTCCCTGAAGAACGCGTATATGATCTAATCAAAAATTTATAGGAGAGATATTTCATCAGGATATTTTACCTGATATCCATCTGTCTTAGAGAACATCGCTCTTCTTTACAGACTAATCGCAGATGCAAGAAATAATTATTGAAAATCCGCTGATCCTTGTTTAGAGTGAAAAAATGTCTCTCCTAGATATATAAATTTTAATGTTAATTAATAAATTTAAATTAACTTTCTTCGTTTCTTGATGCGAAACAAGTCCTATCCGAGAACACTGGGAGCATTATGTCAGACGTTAACCTGATTTCTCACAGTGTCGTAAAACCGTGAACGATTCTAGCTATTTCTAAAACAGAAACTGCCTCCGTTTTAGGATACGAGGACTACATACTTTCGTAATATTCGTATTGATCTCTAACTCTCTATAAGTAAATCCTAGTCTATGTGTGAAGTTAATAACATTTTAAAGAGATTAATTAGAAATTTAATTATTTGTTTTTTTTTTTATATTTGTGCTAACTTGAGAGAAAAACAGTGAAGAAGTTTTGAGAACTTGGATATATTTATAAAAATATTTAAAGAGAAAGAGAGAAAAAGAAAAAAAAGAAAATGCAAATATTTTTTAAGAAACATTTTATATTATCTTTTGTACATCCAAATATAGGTATATACAGATTCAATAATGAAGAAACTGCCATCTTCGGACCGGCAATATAATCCAGCTTATTCCTTTCTTCCATCATCTCAGGTCGACCTTGTTATCCGTGATTAACTTCGTGCATTGCTCCGGCGCTGTTCGCTATGTTTAATTAATCATATCTCGATATTAATTAAACAAAGAATCTCATAGATTATTTGAAATTACAATACAATATATTTTAGATTGAATTTATGTATGTACGTATGCATAAATAATGTATGTAAGATGCATAAGATATATATATATATATATATATATACATATATAAGATGCACCGTTTCTAAAAGCAATGCGCAATTGTTCATTTATAAATCGTTGAACGAGCGATTTGAACGTTACGTTTGCGTGACAACAAGTCGCCCTTTAGCATTTTATCCGACAAACGAGCAATTGAGGATAATAACATTCTGTGCTCGATGTACCATGCTCGATGTGACAATTATTAAAACAGAGTCAGCGTCACTTAACACGATCGTCATTTATCGCCAATTAACGCAATTATAATGATCATTCTCATATGACCGACACGAAGCATTCATCAATATCGTAACTGGATTAGTGAACATTATGTATGTAGAGAAATTGCTGGAAAGATGTAACTTCTCTGTACGATGTGATAAAACATATTAAAACAAAAAAATGGAAGAAAGAAAAATCAATTTTTTCAACAAAAAAACATTGAAATGTAAGAAAAAATAATATTAAAATCAGTTCTGTTATAATTTAAAGAATATTTTATTTTCTTAAGAATATATTTTATATCTATACATTCGTCTTTATGTACATTTTGTAATCTCAGTTTCTAGTATTTGCAGTATATGTTTCATATGATGCATGTTTATATTTAGATATTCGTATGCATTAATGATATTGTACATGAATTTGTAATGAACGGCACTTCGATTTTGGTTACTGACGTCATTTCATAAATCACCGCGCGACAAAACCAAGAAAGACAGCTGATCAAGAAAAGCCGCAAAACAATATTTACGTCGTACGTATAATTTACATCGATTTGACGTGAAAGACAAATAATATATGCCGTCGACCGAGAAACGCCAGTCGATAATCTACGACGGTAATATAATTACTCACTGATCGTCTTTTAATTGCTTCCGACGTAACGTTATACGCAATTCTATTTCCGATCTCTCTCTTGTCCTTTATACGTTTATGATTATTCAGTGACACATTATCGATTAAGCTTTGATCGATATTGCTCACAAGCATATCAAACGCTAGTTAAAATTTAGCTATTTCTACGTCATGCTTATTAAATTTGCAAGATATAATAGATATGACTATTGGTATTTAGAACTAATTATGAAGAGAAAAATTAAATAGATATATCTTCAAATGTTGCTTTTAAAGTCGTCATATATAACAAATTGCTGAATTCTATTATTGCATATTGATTATTGTACGTGAATCTTGTTGAAAATTGATATACTGACACGCGTTGGTAAATGTGTTGATGTCAAAGCTCGGTTTAAGGTGAATTGACAGCGGCGATCGGACAATGTTTATCGATGGCAGACAAAATATAAGTCGCGGGATACGTCGAAGGACGGAAAGTCCACGTTGTCACTTGTCGCGGATAAACTTTTTCTCCCACGGCGAGAATAGAAGAAATAAGATCGACGGGAAAGAAGATTTTCTCCTTGGCTGGGTTATAATGAGAAAAGTAATTCCAATTTAAATAATATTCAGAACTGCCGGGGAAAATAATATCCGCGATTACGTCGAAACTCCCAGAGGAAGAAACTAATTCCGAAAGATAGCTCAGCTTAGCGATCTCCTTCTCGGGAACGTCAAAGAACAATCGATTAAACATGCCGAGTAACATTATAACTTTTTAGTTATGACTATTACGAAAAACACCTGTCATTCGTGCGGCAAAAACCTTATTATTCACTTACATAAGAACAATTTTCGATTATTGACAAGGTTGTTGTTTCTCAAAAGTTTTTTTATTAATTTTTTAATTGTCTTAATTTTTTATTATTTTTTCTTTTACTGTTTCTTAATAACTTTGGTGTATTATTCAGTAAAATCCAAAGAATGTTATATTGTACTTACTGATTTGTTATTTTATTTTAGAAAAAACTATTAGATAATAAATTTTTCAAATCCAACATCAATCGAAACGTCAAAACGTTTAATTTCTTGTTTAATTCAAACTGTTTTTCTGTTTCTGCTGAATTGCCGGTGCTTTGTTTGCAGCTAAGAATAGTTTCGCAAATCCGTGGCCCATAAAGTTGTAGCTATCTTATTGCAGCGCAGGTCGGCTTCTCCGGTGACGCACGTCGACCCGCCGTTATAACAAGCCAATGGCGCATTATCAAGTCGCAAACTCTGAGAGTAAACACCCTCGTGTGCTTGCATCCGGCAGCACTTTCATACCTGCTGGAAAATTTACCTTTAGAATTCCACACTCTCCGACTCGTGATTAACTTATCACAATAATGATTTGGACGTCGTATTACATTCCGTTCGGTATCATCTGCAATTGTGAAGTAAATGGAGATTTCCCGCATGCGTCTCTTCACTTTGCTTTCATAACAAAGAGAAAAGTTCTTTTAGTTGACACCGGAAAAATGTATTTACCTTTTGATCGGATTTTATCAACTAAAATCTGCTTTTTATACTGACAAAACTTTCATAAGTAAATATGTGAATGAACAAGCAGGTATCACACGCAGAATCGTGTAAAATAAATGAAGTCTAGTTCGAAGATTTATATCTGCAGTCAAGGTTAATAAACGAAAATCGAAAATATCTGTACGTATCACAAAAATCGTTTATGCTGTGTGAACGTGCGTGGAAAACCAAGATAAAACGTAAAGAATGGATATTCAAAGAAGATAGAGAAGGGAGGGGAGGTTGGGAAGGACGCTCGCCGACTCTCTTGCAAAAATTGAATGTTCGGTCCAGAGCCAATAGGGCCTGATCTGCATCTTTGCAAAATGAATATCGGAAACTATACGTGTGCACATCGATGAGCGCGCATATGCTCGCGGAATATCAACCGACTGATTTAATCGATCCTACCATACGTTTTCACGAGCAAATATCGAAAAAGCTGTCGGTCTTTATTAACTACAGCAAACTCAATCAACCCTACAGAAAACAAATATTGAATAATCGTCTAAGCCAGAATTTTTTTTTCTTCCACGGTAGCATTTTTTATTTTGACTAGAAATATGTTACACAGTAGCGCGATTCACAGCGATAATTGAGTAAAAACAGCTTGAAATACAGCTGAACACTCGCAGATTTTCGGCAAAATCAGCTATGTAGACGTTTAATTTTCTTGACGCGTTCGCGAAAGAACGTGGTAGCGGCGCGGAATGGAAAATTATCTTTCTGGAGAGCAACTTCGGGAGCTTATGGTGTACGGCTCGTCTCAAGCGCGAGAAAAGGAAATTAAATAGATAACATTTGCCATCGCGAGGAGGCGAGACCTAATCGACCCACGACCGCGCGAGACAATTTCATCCGCTGCTAACGGCCGGTGATACGTTTGAAGTTTACTCGTTGCCTCCTATCCACGGTAGGAGGTGGGGAAAGCACGACGTATATCCTGCTTGATATCTTGTCCCCCTTGCGTGTTTGTACAAGCTCTCAGGGACGCGAGTTTAACGCGGTCGCCGCCGACGTGGAAGATAAACGCGGTCTTCTACGTTTCGTAACGATGGTCTGACGAAAAAGCAGAGAAGAACAGGGAGAGATTGGACGAAACAGAGAAATTTATTGTGCTGTAAGAAAAATTTCTCTAAGCGCAAAAAACGGAGTGCAACGGTATAATGACAAAGGATTTAAACTGACAATTTAACGAAATGTAAATAAGTTACACAGAGTGTGTCTCACATTTCCATTTTTCTCGTATTCTGCAGTTTTTTTTTAGCTTCACCTTGATATTTTGTTGCGAAGAATGAGAACGTGATTTGTTCACGCTCTAACAGGAAAATAATACGTATATTTTTCAAGAAGTTAATGTATATTAATAAATATTTAAACTTTTACTTCTTTTCTTATTCTTATTTTTCTTCAAAAAGAGATCCTCGAAGCAAACTCGTCGGACATTATAACTATTGGATATGCGACGATTTTTCTCGTATTTTCGCAGAACACAAGAAAAGTTAAAACGCAGATGGCGGCGCACACGGGAACGATAGAAATCGCACGTTAAAACCCAATTTCCACTAAAGCAGCATGTTAACGCTCGACAATGTTTCGCAGAACGGTAAGAAGAATTTCATAACGACATGTCAACCGCGCAAACCCGCAAAAAAGCGTTCCTTTTTCTTCGTACATACACTTATTATATTTACATGTTTTTTTGTGAAAAAAATATTAATAAAGCAAAAATTTTTTTAAACTAAAAATCCCATCTGTCGATTAAAATTCTGTATTTGTTGATTAAAAAAAATTTTTAAGAAGCGCGTATGGATTGTAACGCGTTTACGAAAATTATGAAACGCGTATGGAGAGTATACTTGATGCTGCTTCGAAAACCTGCGTAAAGACTAGCGAGTACGTATCAGTCGCATTTTCTTCGATACTTTGACAGCGTCGATATTTTGGAAAATAAAAGCGAATTATTTAAAAACGCTTTCGAGTTCCGTTGCGGTTCGATAAGAACATAAGGAAGACAAAATTAAAGAGATAAGACTCAAAGCTTTTGAATATCAGACGTCGTGACGTGACTGATAAGACGCAGATCCAATTGAAGATAGTTTGATCAATTGAATCTTACTTGAGAAAAGATTTTTTTTATTTTTTAGAATTGCGTTAATTTAACACCTCAAAGTGTCTTTAACATATAAATCTTATTCTATAAAATATCGATGATATTTTACACGCATTCATGTTAGACTCTTTGGTTTTACTTGTTCACAAATTCAAAATATTTTACTTATTCTTCATATCTTAAAAATGTTACAACCTCGATTATTATTATGAAATTTCTATAAATTAGTCACGAAACTGAACAAGAAATCTTTTATGAAAAGCTTGACAAATAAAATTATTCATTAAATGTGCTGCACAGCGTCAGCTAGGATATTCAAAGCCTTGACGAATTTTAATCTTGACGCGGTGCCGTAATGTATTCTTGCTCGTGATTGTCAATTCGAGCGGCCTGAGAGAGCAATGTAAAAATTTTACTCGATTCACATAAACTAAAATTTCAAAGAGTACATTTGATGCTTGTACCTAACATTCGTCTAAAAAAAATAAAATCTTTTTTTTTTGACGCAATTTTATCACATTTTAAAAATGTGCAACCGCGTCAAAGACGGAGATCGTGAACGAAGCGTGTGATGCGCGAAGGAAGAAGCAAGGCGAAGTGTCGCAGGAGTCAATAAGCAGATTTATTTATCACACGCGCGTTGAGACTCGAAATCCCGAAGGATATATGTTGTCAGCGTGATAACATATCAAACCCTCTATTTCTGTCTTCGTGTTACGTAAAGATCTAGGAAGGATCATCTGAAGTATCGCCGGAAAGGAATAATTTGAAGAAAATGAATATGAGAAAAGAAGAAAAAGAAGAGAGAACGTTATAAACATATATATACACACAAATCTTAGTAGTCTTCTTTGCTATATCCACTAGGATCCTTCTTTATTATTCCGTCGAAATAAGAATTGTATCCCCTGCAAAGTTTCGGCATTTTGCGCGCGTCACGAGATTTAAAATATTAAATAAAGAAAGATCTACTTATGTGTGCGGCATGAAGTTTTGCGCGTTTCTTACAGATATGAAGATAACACGAGATAAAGTATACACTCGTATACTTGAAAAGGAATAGTATGTAATCTGAATAAAACACATGTTTATTACAGTTTCTTTACGACAATTTATTTCTATATATTTCTATAATTTATTTCTCTCAAATAAATAATGAAACATCAAAATTTGACACGCAATATGTATTTCGTGTACATTCAAGTATCAAAAAATTAATAAGAATTAAACACATAGTGCAAATTAAACTTGTGCAATATAATAAATAAATTTACCTCTTTCTCTCTCTCTCTCTCTCTCTCTCTCTCTCTCACACGTAATGATGTATTTATTTTTGGGAAAAATAAATGTTTCTTTTCGTTTCATCACATTTTCTCTGGGAAATATAAATTTTCGTGATGCGGTTTGTTGGTCGCGCAGAATTGCGCAGCGTCGCGAAATTGTGTTTAACTGATTTCATGTCAAAAGTAAGAGACGCAGTGAAGAGTTCTTCACTCTCTATCTACGCTATACACGAATATCATATTGACATCGCACGGTAGCATATCTGTACGTCTCCAAGCGCATCGCGACGCTATGTACCCTACTGCATTTGTATCTTTGGATCGTTACAGTCATCGGCCCAAAATACACAGTACAAGTGTATATAGTGAACCACACGGGAACGCTGCAATCATTGCCTTACTATCTACAGTTTATGGTAGATTCCGAATCGCACGGGAATTATGATATACATACCATTATGAAAACTCCAAAGGCGGATATCTCTGCAGTGATCTTGACTCCAACTATTTTGACTTAAGCAACTACACTATCACCGGAGAAAATATATTTTGCATATCTTTCTTTAGAAGCTTAATTTATTAAACTACTTTTATGTAAAACCATTGAAGTAATAAATTCAATTCTTTACACCAAAATGTGAATATTACATTACATGTGAATATAATATTACATTTTATCTTTAAGCATAAAAAAAAACTTTTCTTTAAAACAATCGGAATTATCCACTATTCTTTTCTTTAATCATCATTCGTAATTAATTACAAAACATGAATCGTTGAAAGATCATACGCGAATTGATCATTTATCAGTAACGCCTTATATATCCTGTCAGTTACTGAGGACACGTCTTGCAGACGCCTCCTCAGTAAAGGAACCTCTCCAACGAAGAGTCAGAAGGGTGGACAAAGATCTCTTCCTCTCGTTGGTGTGTGTGCGTGTTTGTGTCCGTCTACGTGTTTGTGTCCGTCTATGTGTACGCGTGTATGTTTCTCATTCTGTTCCGGCATAGGTACTAGGGCGGTGGCTTATCTCTACGAGCTCTCTCCTGGAGGAGACTAAAGTGGAGTGTGAGCCATATCCCCCCCTCATTCAATGTCCTTACGATGCGACGATGACGTTTCCACTGTTTCCATTCTGACAACCTCAAACCACCATGGTTATCCGCAACGAATCATCGTGGATCCGATAATTCGCCGCCGAATGATTCAGTGGCGTTTGATAACAAACAGAGCGACTCCTACGCCGATTCGAGTGATTTCGCGGATTAGACAGATGACTGAAGGAAGCGTACGTGTTTCTCTTTGTTCCTTAAGAAGTTACGGGTGCGTCCGACTTCAACATATCTTCGTAACGGAAGACCGTCTCGACTTCGATTTACTCAACGAGCTATAAGTCGGGTGAAGTAAAGTGAAGTGATTTTCTCGTTGGCACTGATGGTCGGAACGTCGACTTATCTCAGTTCTTTCTCACACATACACGCGTCAGATATTCTTAAAATATTGTATACTTTTATTACTTAAGATCAATTTTTCATTGAAAGATACATAAGAAATGAATAAGAATTAATATTTGATCATTAAGAATGATGGATTGATACTAAATTCAGTTCGCAACTCTTGAAAATGCAACCGTGATTCTTTTAGATCTGCAGTGTTTTCCCTTTGGATTTTTCCACTTTCGGCTCTCTTCTGTTTATTATCCTGGTATATCGAACTCGCGTCCGCGGGCACGGATCGTATCATAAATCACAGAGATATTCTTAACGCGGGGAATACTTACGCTCAGGATCTTGTTTCTGGAGACGTTAAAACGATAACGGATCACGCCACGTTTTATCCAATTCGCCGCATCGAAAATTCATTGTCGCCGCGCACAACTTCCGTTAAAACTTGCATGCAACAACATGTCGACTGCAAAGTCGGATCAAATCATTTCCAAATACTATTGGAATATACATGCGCTTGCGTTTACTTATTCGTTAGGAAAAATTTAACTATTTTTCAAAACTGCTTGATCGATTCTTAAGTTTCATTTAATTACAAAATAAAGATTTCGATAGTTTCGAGATAACAAACAATAATATTAAAATGTTTTACGGCAAATTGTTATTAAAAAAGATCATTTTTGACTTGTTTGAACTAGAAACCTGATTCTTGTACACACCTTTCTCGATCTATCTATATTTATCAACTAATCACATTAATACGATATATAACGAATATATAACACTTGACCTCATACACTCTGTGTGATAAGCTCGCGATAAAATTGCACAAGTAGTATACTTGAAATTAAATTTATCGACCGTAATAATAATTCTGGAACAATACGAAAAGAATATTATGTGGCAAATATAACGTACGTGTGCAACTGAATAGTATTATAGTGATCTTGCGCGATAGTCGACTTGTAGTCGTGGGAAATAAGATGGAATAAGATGTTTCGAACAAGATGGAACAGGTATATTGAGATGCGCGGCGTAACGCTGCCTCCAAAGCAGCATAAAAATGACGCAGTTGAAACTGCGTTCGGAAAAAAGCGCTCGGTTCAGCATTTCCACCTGGAATTATCCGTGAGACGTCGCGCGTCTTTCGGAATACGTTCCATTACCCAGCGGGACAGCGTAGAAACGTAAAGGAGAGTGGAAATATCGTTGCGACGCGGATAGCACGAGGACATAAATACCATTTCGACTCGTCCGAATGCGAGAGGACGCCAGCGCGAGTCGACCGTGCTTGCAAGCTTCGAATATTAAGCTGCGATATTAAAGCGAAGCAATCGCGAGCCGTGATGGACAGTGTGTATTCAGTAATGAAACAATAGCAAGCAATATGTGACTCTATGTCGTCGCAACAAAGATGAAAGTCCGGCAAATTCACGACTGTTTCTGCTCTTTGTCTCTTTCGTTTGCGATTTTGCGAAATTTCTGTGAAACGTATGGCGCGCGCAACATTTTCAACCCGTCCTTAATATCTGAGATAGTAAAATCTCGGAAAGAGAATATTTCCAAGAGAGCGAAGAATATTCTATTATCGCATTTGTAACTGAATTACAATTTTACTACGAGCAACAAAATTATAATATTACTAATTTAAAATTATGGTTACTGTGGATAAATATAAATATAAAAATAAAGCTGTATTTGCTTTTAGAATATTAGAAACCTTTCTTATGTTTTAAATGATCAATTTTTATAATTGTAAAATATATAGTTGCGCAGACACGATAACGCAGTTTATCAAAGACACCTACGTATAGTAGGTATACGTTGATGCACCGCGTATAGGCCACCTATCAACAGGTCTTGTGATCGATGCCGTGCTTTTAATAATTCCGGTTTTTACGTGTAACGTAAAACCACAAAAATATGACATGCGGAAAAGTAAAAATGTTATGTGCCGACACACATCGTCGTACTATAATTCAAATTGACTTTATTATAAAATTCGGGAAAACAATGCTGTCAACAATGCAAAGTCTGTAGATTTATACCAATCTAAAATTCCTTTCTTATAACACTATTCGAGATATTTATAATACAAAATAGCGACTTTGAATGTCTCGCGGACTTGTCTTTCCAGACAAGAAGAGATTTGAATATTTATAAATATTTCGAAAACTTGAGATTGTCGGTGAAGCAATATACTTATCTGCAATGTTTTGTGTGTGTTGTGCTCAAGTGGAAAATGTTTGCGTTAGTTCTGCCAGTTCGTTAAATTCATTTTAAAACTTGCGAACATTAATTTAATTGCTGATCTTAACACGGTAAGCTATTTGATCGTGATTATGAGATTCCGATGCGTACCGAACTTTGCCATTTCTAGTTCCTCACATTGGAAAATATATAGGCGTTTATCGGTCGCTCTTCGACGATAACTGCAATAATTTCTTTTTGAAAGATAAATAGAGCGGGCGGTTCGATATTACAGGCGTGGCTCGACCTTTCGAAACCAGGCGTCATTTATCGGGCGTTATCAGCTCGGCGGTGATTGATAGCGAAGCGGTGGGCTTTTATAATAATTACTCGCGACCGGCCGTAATTGTTTACCGCAATTTGGCGGCTAAATATAAAGTGCGTCGCGCTGCTCAAGTTTCGGAGCGGAGGGCGATGTCGATTAATATGATTGCACCTCATCAAGGAAGACCTGTGTTTCTGGATTAATTAGGAGCGCGCGTGTATCCTTGTCGCGCGGCGGCGCCTAATGTGGAAGTTAAGCTCGCTCGAACCTTTTTTGACCGATAGCTATAGAGCGCTCGGTCTGTTGGCAAGAAGCAGCGATAAACTGTCTTCTCGAGCACGGCTTTCTCTTCAGATCAAGGGTTCTACAACTTTTTTTTCAATTTATGTCTCTTCTTTCAACTCTCCGATAACTTTTGTGTGTTTCTCTCAAGTGATACTTCTTCGGCCAAGTGGAAGATTATAATACTGGTCATTTTCCATTGATGCGCTGCAAACTTTGTATACGCTTACACGGATCTTTAAAGCGTAGCGCGTTGAGGGAATATCATTTGTGTCTCGTCGAGATCGTTATCCAATAATTGTTTGCCGCATTAAGAGACTCTGAATAAAGGGTATGTGTTAACACAATTTAACATGTACATACTGTGTAACAAAGACGGAGGAAATGTAGAGACGAACGATTTGAAATTATTCACGTGTGTATATGTCGCTTTATTATATCTATATTTCATATTGCATCTTATAGTAAAGCTGCCACGCACGCACTTTCGATTGCTCACCTAATTTTCTTTGTTGAAAATTAAATCAGCGGTTTTGTAATATAAGCTATTTCTATCGTGACGCGCTTCTATTTCGGCTGAAATTACTTAGAGAGATAAATTAAATTATATTCAATTCAATTAAATTAAGTAAAGTGATAGCGAGTGTCTGCGCGCGAGTATGTTCGGAGTAAATGTCCATTGCTGGCTCGACATTACATCAACTAATCGTGTAAATGAAGAGAATTCAAAGCAAAAGACGAGACTGATAATATAAATATAAAATAATTTTGTGATTTTTTTTTATTAAAAAGAAATTGCTTTCAATTCACAGGAATTTCTTGAGGAAAAGAAGAGAAGAATTATGTATTTTTCTTTGAGAAAAGCCATGTCTGATAAATTATCAACGCTCTTTTCTGCCATCTTTTTCGCGCTATCGTTCGTGCGTTTCATCGTTTCATAGGCCACGCATCTCGTCGCATACAGCAATCGTGTAACTATCTAACAATCGATATCGCATGATATAATCCTATTTACCTCGTTAGGCGAAACGCTAATTCCTCCGTGCCTATTGTCCTGCCCCGTTCTCTCTGCTCCCTTCTCCTTCCTCTCGGACTTCATCGTTCTCCTCCATTTGACTCCTCCATTCACCTGTTCGATATACGTAACGCTGTCCAAGTGCTACATATAGCACGCAATAATGGCATTCACCGCGATTTCCGCACAGTAAATTAGACTCGAAATGAACGCACGCGACTTTCTCGCAGCGTAACGTGGCAACGACAGCGTGAGAGAGAGGTTTCCGTCGTGTACGTGCTCCATTGAACCTCCTGGGGGGTGAGAAAGAAAGAAAGAGAGAGAGAGAGAGAGAGAGAGAGAAAGGACTCAGAGCACAGGAACGACGCTGGTGCCGTTTGAACAGCCAGGGAATTCTCGGGCATCTCGCGCTTTAATGAGGTGAGACGCGCCGAGTGGCCAGAGCACGAGGTATTATTCGGGCAGAGGAGATTTAAAGTTTAGCCGACTCTGTTCTCGGACCCTCGCCCCGGTGACTGAGGGATGTCGCGCGTAAATAATATGCTAATCCGTACTGTCCTCCCGCTCTTCGCCGTCGTCGTCTACTCGCCCGTTTTCCATCTCTTCTCTCGGATTCTTTTTCTCCCGCCACTGGTGTCTCTACCTCTTTTTTTTTTACTTCTTCTTTCTTCCACTTCGTTCTCTAGATTTCTACCTTTCTCTGTCTCATCCACGGCGCTCCTTTTCGGATTCCTCTCTAATCTCGCGTAAGGCTAATGCATGTTATTCAGGCTAGAAGACAGTAGGAACTCGATATCGACTTTGAATTTGTTCCTGTAACTCTGTCTTCCTTTTCTTTCTGAGGTTCGAATAACACTATATAGTGTGACGACATAATCTCTTAATGTCCTTAGTTTTGTACTAATAAGAAATAATAAGAAATAAGTATACAAGTTTTTTTTGCGACTTATCATCAGAAGTAAACGTATTGTATGTAATATATTACACATATGATACATGCGTACCATTAAAGTAAAATCAAGACAGTTTCTATTTCTGTCAATGTAATTTCATATCGACTGGGAATAGAAATTTTGTACCGCTCATAATGTTTGTTTAGCAATGCGTCAATACATAAACGAAATATCGATATCTATATATGATCGATGCACAGATTCGATTACGTTAGGCCACGTCTGGCCTAATATTAACGTAATGTTAGAACACGGTATTGATAATGACATACATGAACAAATTAGTGACATTTAGAGCCAGCAACTGACAATATTGACAAAACGCAATTAGTCGTAAAGCCGTATGTCACATGCGCTTCGGTTTAAAGAGATATAGGTCATTTATCTTATTCCACGATATATGTACGTTATTTGATGCAACTAAATGCACGAATTAGTGAACTTTACAAAACAGAATAACTTCTACAGGAAATCTGTATTTCTCGTTAACTATATACTGCTCGACAAAAATAAAAACTAGATAAATAATGTCTTAGGTGCTATATACAACGCATCCGTAAATGTTTCAACGCTCGCGTCGCAATCTTTTCGCGTGAAAAGTGCAAAAGCGTGAATTCGGTCTTTTTGCTTCTATCTGCGACTCGCTAACTTTTCCCGCGGAAAATTCTTAAAGGTTGCTGAATGCGTACGTTCGTGTGTATGCGATTGTTCGTGTGTATACAGAGTGACCCAGCTTCACTGCATTTCCTTTTATCTATTACTTCTTTGATCAATTCAAATCGATTTTTTTGTAATAAAGAGTAGAAAATACATGTGTTTAGATTCTTATTCACATTTTTATATTCATTTTTCAAATTCTCTGAACTGCGCTAAAATAATTTTTATAATCTGTCTTCTGTGCGCGATAACTACTGACTTACATGATTTAAAGTACGGCAAAATATGTTTTTAACTACAATCTGAGCGCAATTTCTAGTGCAGCTTAAATTATTTTATTTTATTTAAATTTTATATTACTTCTTAAATGTACCATTATTTTATTATTTGACATTTTATATAAAACTGTGATCTATAACCTTGACTATAAAATTCGCTTTGTAACTGAAACATCATAATTTAATTAAGTTTACCTTACTGTTTTGTTATTTAATTTTTCTATATTTGTCACAGAGTTTGAGTAATTTATAGCGCGCGTGTGTATGTGCGTGCATTGAAAAATTACACAGCAGTCAAAATGTTTGCATCACGAATTTTTGGTTACAAAATATTTTAAAATAAACAATTTTTTATAAATTAAATCTACTTTTACTTGACATTATTTATTTTATAAAATCTAGTATTTATTTTTTATTATAGTTCCTAAATCTTCTATTTACAGTTTGCTTATTTGTTTTAAGCAAATCATAATAAATCGAGTTTTAAAGAAAGATGAGAACTGAGTAATGTATGAAGAACTGAACATTACTGACACGTTTATCCCATGAGAGAGAGAGTGTGTCATTTTGCGTTTACTTCTATTTACAAAACGACGCGCGAGTAAGGAGACGAGAGAGGAATATTGAGCAGTCAAGGAAGGCGGATTGAAGATCGAGCTGCAGTATATTCTTATGTAAGCCTATCGCGTGGAGTTTCGGCAGCTCTTTGAGGAAATTTACGAGAACCGGGCTGATGGGGTTTCCGTGCTTTGCTCGAACCCGCGCCACCTAATATCTTTACAAGAACTCTACGGAACTCAGCCGCTTCTCCCCATCGCACGAAATGTTTCCGTCGACCACATCTTAGGATATATGTCCGTGTAATGGAACGATCTCTTTCTATCTAACGAAGTGATCTATCATTATCTTACTCTATCATTATCTCGGTCGCTATATGTTCGTAACATTTGGATAATACGACTGTTGTTCTTAAGTTACGGGGGATGATTATCGCAAAAATGTCTTGAATTTGCGTTTGACTTTTAACAATAGAAGTACACAATTTTTCCAAATAAATTGAAACAAGAAATAATGACAAACTTAAAGATCAAACAAACATTGTCTCGAAAAAATTTTTACAAGTTTCATTTCTATGTATTTTTTATGACATGATGTATTTTTTAACATTGCATTAACATAAAATGATTTGACAAGTAATTAATAGGTATGTATTACAGTTCAAAACTAAAATCTAGTTACGTTAACAGTGTCATCAATTTTAATTAAAATAATCTTTATCTTTATCGTGAATATTCTACCCATGGCTAGTTAACCAAGGCTGATGATGTAATCCACTATGTACTAATTAACCCTTTCAGTTCTGCACATTGCAACGTAATATACTGTTTTGCTCTATGTTTACCTATACGATAGAAAAATATGTCTGTGTAACGCATAAACACAATCGTAATAAAATCAATTTGTAGTTTAAAATATGGCGTTTGTTTGTATCTTTATTCTTTTATATTTCTCTTATAACATTGTCATTTCTAATAGTAAATAATTTTGCGTTTATCTTCCTCTCCACTTTCGTTATCACGAATTTCGCTTCACAGCTTTATCATTTTCCTCTCGATCTCTGCGCATGTAATTCTACCGATTTCCCTTCCGCCTCTCGCTTCTGTCGCTTTTACGGTATCCTGTAGCGTGTCTCCATCGCGTTGCCTTCTCTCTCATTACGTCCCGGCTCTTTTGTTATCCTTTGTTGAGACGCTTGCATGCATATGCCCGGCATACGTTTATTTGCGCCGCTCATTTTTCTCACTTTATCCCCTTATCGTTCCTCTCACTGTGTTCCCTCTTTTCTGAAAATATGATATTTCTTAATTCCTGCTTGCTTTCGCGTCTTCGCTTTGTTACATATCGTACTCCTTATTTTTCGTTGAATTTCATTCTGGTCTTTCTACATTCAGGCCTTTCTCGTCCTCTTTCCTATTCACGTTCGTTTTTTTCTTTCTTTCTTTCGTTTCATATTAATCTAATTCTCATTCTTTCGTTTTTATTTTCTGTTCTTTTGAGCACTTTCTCCTTTACCGGTTTTGCTTTATTTCTTTATTACACGTCGTCTTCGTATATACTATTCTCCATTATCATTTTCTCGTCAGGTTTTTCCACTTTGTCTTCTCTTACACAGCGTCTTCATTGTATCTTCTCAACTCCCTCAATCTCCTCGATACACACTGCAACTCTTGCGCAGAGATGGATTTTCATTCTCTGCGTGTCATACTTGCATACGACGGGCTTAGGACTTAAACGGCTTAAGTCAAGTATATTGTGTACCTGATCAAAGCGTATGCAGTCCAATTAGAGAAATTAGTTAGACAGAAAAAAAGCGTGAATAATATAATAAACCGATTCATAATGATTCTCGTAACAAATAGTAATTTCTCGTATTGATGATACGTTATAATTAAAAAAACAAAAAAGTTTTTTCAATGTATTTTAATACTTATGTTAAATTATTCACGATAACGAACGCGTGGTTTATTAGCGGCAGGTTACCATCTCCACACATGACTACTTTTTGTCTTTTTTTCACCCTAATTCCTCGCGAACGTTGCGGAAACGGCCATTGTCCGGAAAAAAAAGGTTCCCCGTGCGCGCGCGTTTAATTCATTTGGCCGATTTCGTATTGTTCCGCGGCTCATTTTTCATCCGGCGCGCGAGTCCATTCGCGGTTCCCTTTTCGTTTTCAGTAACCGAACTGCCGCAAATTCGTGCTGTCCCGAGTTCCAAAAAGTCGTCTCCACACACTTCAGCCACAAAAGTCTCTCATTCACCAAAATGGTTACATTTTCCGTTCAAATAATCGATATATTTACAAGATAACGTACATATCTGCATATAATATGATGTTATACACAATTTTGCGCTAGTTTTTAATAACATAACGATTTTGAATATGCATTTAAGGAAGCAGACTAGTTAATAGAATAAGGCCACTACTACTTTATTGAAGTTTACAGCAAGTTAATATACTGTGTTACTTTACAAATTCAACTTGTTTCCGAGTTGTTGATTGCATTTGCAATTAGTTAGAAGCTAATTATAAGTTTAGATTAATATAAGTTAACTACTACGATATCCAATTATATTGTCCAGTGATGAGACGAGCGATTTTTAAATCTTACATATCTCACACATAGATAGCTCGTTGCACGCCATTAAACGACCTCGGCCGATAATGATTTTGAGGTATTAACCTTATCGTGTTTCGGAGCACCCCTGGCCGGTCATCTGGGGAAGACACTAGTTCAACTTTCTTTCAATTGGAATCCACGATTCTGCTCACAGATAAAAAGGATAAATTACTTCCCTCGTAGGAGAAAAAATTCAATTAAAAATGGGGAAAACTGCGGACGACAGATGGATTCAAAGGAGGAATAAGCACATACCCGTCCAAAGATATGAGCTGAAAATCGTTGATTCGGAAATATTTGCGAGAAATTACGAGGACGCGAACAGAAGCTTTAACATCGTCCTTTATCTGACAGTCCGCGGAGGAATAAACCGCACTTGGAAAACACCGCTTTTGCATTTTTATGTCACAAGCATACGTTTGCTGCACGAGATGCCGACCTTTCTAATTCTATGAATGCAAGTTTTTATTTAATTATTTTTACAATCAATAGATTTACAATCAATAGATTTAATCATTATTTAACGTCATACAAGAAGTTGTTGTTAACTTACGTTAGTATGATTGCGAATAATTTACGAAAAACATCGCTAATTATGCTCAAAATCTTAGCCACCTCTTCTCTTCTTGTACGATGTCGACGATCCTTCGTCGCTATGATTCATTATCGCGGTCCTTATGAAGGGTCATTAATATTATCCTACAGACAAGCAAACACGCCTTGGCACTAACTGCGCTGTAAAAAAGTCACTACAATGATGACGGTACAGGTAAATAATAACATGCGGACTTTTTTAGCGTAGCCGTCTTTCCGACGAGTAATAATAACGGTGAAACCTGTCACTTATAATGAGTATTATTGCATATTCAAGAACGCAGCAATAAGTACAATGTTAGGCAGTTTATCTATAGTTTTTCTTTCTTTTCTCTATTTTTTTAGTTAATTTATCAACTTACGAAAAAAAGTATTTTAACATTTGTCAGCTGAATAATTTTTCTCTAATAGTTTCTGTTTACAACTTATGAGATAAAATTGTAGTAAAATTTTTTGTCGCAAAATCGGTTTTTGACGTGCATTATGATCACGAGATGTGAGCATGAAGTATAGTGTAACCTATAGCTCTATATATATATATATATATATACATATGTATCTTTCCAATGTTTGGTACTTATTGATTTTTTCTAGTTGTTAACATTTTTGTCTATGGTTACTTTTTACTTGACATTATAGTAAGTTGAATTTTTTATAGCAACATTATTTTAAAAGTGCCAATCATTAGCACTGTAAAATGATTTACTCTACTTTATTATCAACACGAAGAACAAAGATAGAATAATACAAAATATAGATATCAGTGTAATGTTGTGATAATTTGTACTCTGCGCGCGCGCGTGTGTGTGTACGCATAGAAATATTTGCGTCTTTTAACTCGGCGCACTAGACAATTTTATTTTTACATTTCGAATGTTGTTTCTTTTTCTCTCTCTTTTTCTTTTACTTATGAGTTCTATTTTGCATAATATTTCTATGTCACATAATAATTTCTATGTATGTTACGTAAATTTGAATATAAATATAAAATAATTGCGGAATATTTTAGCCGTATAGGTAATCCAAAACAGCGTCGCAATACTTCAAAGATGCAAAGTTTCTGAAGTGAACATAATAAACGAGATATACGCACATTTCAGCAAAGTTTCACGCGTATGGTGAAGTTATTGTATATTAATATTGAAATACGTGCGCAAAAGCCCCGATCTTATCAAGGGATTAAATATAAAACTGTGGATTTCAAATATCGCTATTATGTCTCAGACATTTTAAGTGCAACGCGCGTTCAAGCGACGACGGACCACGATGTTCGACGTGCTCCACTGATAAAAATTTTATGAGAATAATATTGTGGGAGTAGCAGGTGGTAGCTGTCGAGCCGTGGTGCTTGCTTCCTCGAGATTGCGACGAAAGTTTCGACAAGATTCCACGAGTCTATGCATCCGCGAGAATAGAAATGAATGTTGTCGTATTTTTAATATTTACTTCTCGCGGCAAAGTTCTACGAAACACTGACTGAAAATTTGCCAAACAAAAACTTAAAAACAGAAAAACTTAAAACAAAATTAAAAAGTCTGATAAATCTTGCATCTGTATCGGAAAAGAAATACATTATATCATAAAGTTGTAATAATAATTGAATCATAATAATATACTAAAGCATTTCAATTAAATTATATTACATTTACGTGTACGTACATTTTTTATTATAAATTCTACATAGAATTAAGTATTATGTTTTTATGTCAGTAGAATTAAAAAATAGTTATTAATGTTCTTTTGATATTATAATAAACAAAAGATTTTTCAATATGACATGACAATATCTATGAATACGGAAATGATGAAAATTCCAATGACAAAGTCTAATACTTTTCCCGACTTGTTGTCGATCTTGTAAGCGCTCTTAGACTTCGAACTTGGAATCCGAAAATGGGATCAAAGGATTGCAGGATTTCGATCAGATGGATGGGACTAGTGTGAATACTATCTCTGTGGTAGATATGTACTACCAAGCATTCGTGTCCTTTACACGCGGCTCGGTGAAAGACAAATCCCTGATGGATTCAGTTATTCTTGACGCGAATATTTACGCGCTATGCGGTATAGAGAAATGACACCTACGTTTGCATGTATGTGCTCTGACGGAAAAAACGAACAGAGAATCGGGGAAACGGAAAGGATATGCGAAAATAATGCATGAGATACCGTGACTAGAGTTGATTCGATAGGGAGATTTATTCAAGTCGTGCAGCTAAGCGGAATTTTTGTAATATATCAGAATGTTATACAAAACAATTTTGTAAATGTTTCAAGAATCAAAATAAACTGTAAATATTATACAAATTATGAGTTTAATTCGCAAAATTTAAATTTTTAAGTTTACGCTAGGCTATTCGTGAAGCGCGATTCGTATTAATTTATGAAGATTTGTTATTTGCCAATGTGTGAATCTTTTACAAAATTCAAGAATTTTCGGTACATATATTTATAAGCACAAGTACATGTTTAAGATGTACATATATATACAATCAAGAGTCTTGACACATAATACAGTACAACATGAATGAATTGATTTTGTGGCGACTTACGAATCATGAATCGCAAATCGCAGATACGCGCGCATAGTCTATCGCAAACTTTATTATATAAGACATCGCGATAGTTGTTTAATCTTTTTACAGGTTTTTATATTTGTTCAGTTTAGATCTGTTGCCTTAGTTTTTGAGAATCAGGCGATCAAAAATTTTGTTTAAAATATATAGAAGATGCATAAAATTGTGGAATGTTACTTGATATCGTTAATTGTAAAATTTTTTCCGAAAAAACATTGTTAAGGGAAATCGAAAGGACAAAAAGTACTGCAATGTTCAAACGTAAATAACGCATAGCGTGTAAACGGCCGATGGAATGTGAGATGTAGACGAAACGGAATGCGAGATTTACGACAAACCATATTAAAGATTCACTCGTTTTTGACACAATATTGCGCAGTATGGAATACTGAAATAATACATAGGTTTGCATATAGCGTGCACATCTCGCGCGAGAGATGGCTCCCCAGGAGTAACATTGAAACCGTGAGAATATAAGAATAATATCCGAGGCAAACGGCGACTTGGATAAAGGAATGGAAATCTCGAGAAAATAGTCCGGCTTGTAGCAATACTAAGTAACGTAATAAATTCCGACATTTAAATTGATCGTGCTGGAGCGCGATTTTCTAACATTATGTTATTGGCAGTATAAATTCTCGATTCCACAAATTTGTCCTCAACAAATGCCGGCTCGGTAAAGAGAGTGTTGATTTTATAGATTTTCTTGCATTACGGAATTTTATCGATTTTTTGATTTCTCGATTCAAATTTATCGTAAAACAATACCAAACTATAATTTCTCGAATAGTCCTAAATAGTTGTAAATATCTCATGAATATTTGAACGTTCGCGCAGTGAGATAATCTGTCTCTACTCTCCTCGCTTCTACATATGTAAATAGATAGAGAGTGAGAGAAATACAATAAAACGTATCACTGAAATCGTGAACGATGTTGGAAGTAGTGGTTCACTAAACAACGAAGTTCGATTAGTACGAAGAGTAATTAATTAATGTGAGAAGCTTGCTGTTTCGGAATCTAAAATGAAATCTCATACTGCAGATTAACCTTAATATGTTAGAAATCGTCATCTTATATTGTTGATTTTGATGTGTTTATTTTTTTCTCTTTTTATTTCTTTCTGTTTCTTATAAAAATGTAAATAACAATTACTGAAGAATAATTATGACAGATATCGTTATATCTGTGTAATTAATTATTTGGTACACAATATTTCTTATTGAGAAAGCTCTCCAACGTAACGCAAATAAATTAACAAATAGATACTGTATTCAACGCAGCGTTCAAGCGAAGGATAACAATCACCTAATTAGCAAGTCCAAGAAGTGAAATAGAGATTCACTTTTGACGAATAAATAGAGACATAGAGAACGCCATCCTTTAAGACAGTTGCGCGTTTGAAATGAGAAATTGACGCAATTTTCTTAATTACTCCCATCGAAAGAACTGTTATCATCTACCTGCTTCACTTTTGCGATTAAAATAACATCATCGTTTATGGCCTTCATTAAACGATGCCAGTTATGTCAAAGAAATCTTTTAAATATTATAAGACAACATCATTTATTTTGTAAATTTGTTTAATTTTTGAACGACAAAAACTCATCTTTGTTAAATAGTATTATTAATTAATTAATATTTATTAATCTTACATAAAAAAGAGAGAAGAGAAAACAGAGAGAGAGAGAGAGAGAGAGAGAGAGAGAGAGAGAGAGAGAGAATAATTTGAATAACTTTCTTACGTGAGATCAGAGTCGCGAGAGAAGCTATTTTCATTCTTGAAATATTTATCACGCGAGTAATTTAAAATCCTCTTTCAACAATTAATTAAAGTGAGTGTGCTCGGAGTGAATACGGAATTCTCGGTATGTCGGTGCATTAAAAATCCACGAGCGTAACGTCGTTATTTTTGCGAATGCGCTGGAGATTGCGCATTAATCCAAACAAGATAACAGCTGCTATAACATTTAGTTCGCAAGAGAGAAAACGTTTTTTGTTTTTATATTTTATTGCATCTCCTCAATGTATTTATTCGTATTTTGTAAATCTTACAGAAATTATTGTTACAGAAGTACGAGTCAAAATAATTTGTGCGTGAAACTTATTTGGTTGCTTCTAATAAAGCGTAAAACTAAGAGAAGAACTATAGTTGAGAGGAATCGGCTTTTTATTCACGAAACAGTTGTCGGTGAATTGAATTAAGGTTCTTTTAACGATCAATTAAAGATCGCCGTGCTCAGGAAGAAAGCAGACATTCTGAGATATCCGCGTGTTAGAGGATGCGGCATTTTAAACGAAGGAAAGAGACATTAAGGCGCGAATCCTCGACGAAGGAGAGACTTGCCAGCTCCGAATATTATTCACACTCAATTTAACTTATTGAGAGCCGCGAGAGGCCGCTTGATGGCTCAAGCTGTAATGGCGTAACAATTAATCGCTGAATAGAATTTCCTCCCCGGTTCTCTTCGACTTCCTGTCATTCATCAAAATGTTCTCCGGTGTCTCTGCAAGTCACGCTTTGTTCTGCACCTTAACTTCGTTTTCCGAATTTTAACGATATCGGCGAAAAAAGTTGAAAAAGAAACGAATATTTCGTCGACTAACTCTTTCGTTGAACTCTTATCTTTATGATTTTTAATTCTATAGAATTGTACATGTTAATTTTTAAAACGATATTTTGCATCGCTTTTATTTGAAATAGAAAAAAGATTAAAAGAAAAAAAGAAAAAATTGAAAGAATGTCACAGAAAACTTTATGAAGCAACAATATATTGTTTAGTATTGTTTAATTAAATGGTGACTGCTTGGTGAATACTTAAATCTACGTTGCTAGTCAGTACTCTCTTTGTATTACACATGTACAAAATTAAGCAGTAATTCAGAAATAACTCAATTTTATTTAGAATAATCATAATAAGCTTACTACACACAATCGAGCTTCACTAAAGTGAACGCTGACATAAAATAATCGTGTAAGTGCAATCTCTTTCAATATAAAGTTTCTACTTTATATTGACTGATGTCTTTTCTCATGCTGACATCTTATTGTACCTACATGTATATGTATGTATGTACTCGCCATTCAATCGAACACGCTCAGAAAGAACATAATTTAATGGCCGATAATCCGTTCAATCTTATATTTAAGACCGTTTTAAGTTCATCTTAAGATGTTGTAGAGATTGTTTAATTAATTACAAAGCATCTGAAGATAAACTTAAGACGATCTCAAATATAAAATTTGACTATGAATACGGTCTGACATGTTTCAATACTCTGAACTGTTACCAGAATGGAGATGGAAGAGAAGTATCAAAATATTGATTACATCCGATTTCAAACAATTCACTTTAATAAAGTTTGATTGCATACATAAATCAATTTTACTACTTTTATACAAATAATCTAGTTCACATATAAGATTAAGATTTTTTTTAAGATAAAATATATGTTTTTTATTTATAAATAATATTAAATAACTTTTTTACACAAAAACTATATGTGATATATAACTTTTTTATAAAAAGATTTATATATATATATATTTTTATAAATATCTATTATCACACGCGTTCTATGATATCGACTATTAGTATCATAGACTTTAGCAGCTGATAAAATATGCTGTAGTATTGACAGATAATAAGATTGTACATATGTTATCTACAGAAGATACGCATGTCTGAAAAGTATATCTGCAAGACAATTACAGAGAACACTGTAAAGTAGATAACTACAGTTATCGATATAAATATATAAATATATAAACTCTTTTTGTGAAATTTTCCGCCCATAGATAACAAGAAGGAATGTGTAAATATTTGTAATGTCGATCAATGATTTACAAAATTCCTGTCTTATCATTTTTTTTTTTTTTTATAATTTTTGTAACATGTAATTTATAATAAAAACTTCTATTATATATAGTTGTTAGAATTACATAAAAATTACATACTTTGTTGTGTCATTTATTTAATAGTATGTATTTATACTTGTCACTTGTAACACATTCTAACATTATAAAACAATACAAGAAAAATGATAACTTATTTTTTTAAATAGCAAAACTTCTAAAACCGTCTCACTGATTTCTTTTATTTTGAAATATATTTTAGAGCATATTGACGTATAGTCGAAAAGATGCTTTTTTCTTAATAACGATATAGAATCACATAAATGATTCTATAGCGTCGTTAAGAGAAAAAAAAGTTGAACATAAAATTAGCAACATCGAGGATTGATGTAGCATAAATTCTCTCGCAAAAAGTTACATGTGAGAGCGCGGTTTCTTCCGGTTCTTCATTTTGTCTGCTCTTTTGCCGATTCTCCTTTTCTTTCCCGTGTGTATCTGTTTCGTGTTGGCCGCGAAAGATAGTCGGCAGTCGAATAATTTATTTTTGTCGGAAACTTCACGTCTCCGTTCCACACTGTGCAACATCGCCCAGCGGCGCGTTCTCCGGCATGGCCGCCCGTTTCCGACCGCGCCGGAAGCGCCGCCGTAAATCGCTGCTCCTCTGCAAATATATGCGCGTCAAGAATAATCAAATGCGTAACTGCCATCATCTAGTGGCGGCTCATAATGAATTTCTGACCGGCGAAGATATTGGAATAAATAAAAACCAAATTAGAGAAAAGTAACGCATCTTTTAGGGACGCCAAGGTCGTCAAACCTTACGTAATTAAATTTTGGAGGTATAATCACAAATACAGAAAAGGCATAAAAGAAGGTGATTGTTGACAAGCAAATATTAATTAAACCGACTGTAATCAAGCAAATTAAATTAAATTGCCCATTACACACGTAACAGTTGCATACGACTATTTAAATTTCATAAAAGCATAAATTACACACAAAAATTCTCGTCATGTTTTCAATTAATAACATTATAAATTAAATGTCATGTATCTTTGATTATTTTTACAGTTTTATTCTTTACGCGTACTCAAGTAAAAACAAATTTTGTAGACAATTCTAAAAATAATTTTTTATTAATATTTTTTTTGATCATACAGCATAATATACTGTCATTAACAATATATACATATTGTTAATTAATAATACAAGTGTACATAGAACTATAAATAAATCATGAATGCATTTATTGATGTATTTTCATCAGCAACGATTAATATTGCTCTAACATTAATCGATACGTGTACACACATGCGTATTTTCTACATTGGGTTTTAGATAAATGTATTTTCAACAGGCTCTTCTGTTGAGTATAATAAAGATTATTGCAGGCATAATCCGAATTTATACATGTTTTCATATATCCGTATAAATCCGCAGAAATCGAAATACACCAAACGGACTTCGAGACAGTCTTAAGCCACGGAGAAATAGCGCGGCGTGGTTAGGGAGGTGCACACTATGAAAGCATAAGATTTCCTACCGCCTTAAGCGGTTAATGTTTAATCCCAACGTAAATTGAAGTTCCGTTTACACGGCAGTTATGTCAACCGGTGCTGCGTCTGCATTCGAAGCTCGGATTTGCTTTACGTGCTTTACCGTTTGCTAGTTTACCAAAGAACGATCCCTGTTCCCAGCAAATTTTCTCATTACAAAACAACATAGTCTTTATTATCTTTTTAATGTGTTTTTTTTCTACGTTCAAAGATGAAAAATTAGAATCAATAGTACCATTATCTTAATTGTATCATTAAACTATGTTATTTACTAGTATTCTTTATACTATATGTTACTAGTGTTTTATGTTTTTTATTAATTTTGTTCTAAGAATCTGTAAAAATCCAGTAGAAGATGCAATGTTGGCGACAGTTTACTTACTGCTTACGTTAACGTGAAGTTAAAGATTTCGTTGAATAACTTCTTCATTATGGTAATTGCTCGTTTAAGTATTCTGATTTACTTAGTCGTTCCGCACTTCTTCGTAAGTTCGAGTAGATTTAATTGCGCGGTGCCGTCAGCTCGAAGGCTTCTACAAATTCTATGTAATTACTGTGGTCATTGTGTATTTCCAAAAACTGATCTCAATTTCTATTCATTTACAACGCAACTAACGCCATAAGAATTTCGATAACAAATGTCAATGTAACTTAACCTTTATATAAATTATCATAAGTGATTTCTATAGAATAATTTTACATAATCAAGATTTACGTACATGATTTATGTATATAAATATAATAAAACAATGCCAAACTTATAGCAATGCCGATCATAGTTAGGAAACTCCAGCCTTGCCAAGCATAGAATGGCACTTCAACGGCCACGCTAATGGCTTTTCTCTTGCACACTCCCATAACTTGAGATTAACAATTTAATTGTTACTACATCAAGCCGACCGACATTTTAATATTGCCATAATCGGATAATTTTAGCACGCCAGTGAGAGACAATGGTGCCTGCGACGGGATCGTTGTTCGATAAGCGGAAATTTCATTACATACAGCAATGTGCGAGCGTAGAAATGAACCACGGCGCAATGTAAATTTTATCAAAATATACGAGAGACGAGTATTCGTGTGCGCGCGCGCGGATCTGGGCAGTGCCGGCGAATGAGCAATGAATAAATCAGTATTTGCCTCAGGCTCGAACATTTTACAATTCATTGTTTCTTTATTCGATTGACTCTTGATTGAGTACAACATTTAATGTATCAATTGTGTAGTTACGTTCTTATTATGCACTTATGTTCTTTTTTACTTACAATTAGATACAAAATATCATTTTTTTAATTAAAAAATTTAACATTGTTTTAACGTTGTCTTTATTAATGTCTTAATTAATTCTATTATTGCATTAAATAGTTGTTTTATATTAAAAATTTTTATTTATTTCGTATTTTGTTTTATTACGTCTTTGTTTCCCTTTCTCGCAAGATAATCAATTATCGTTTGCTATGTCAGTGCTTCAAGTTACTCCGCATTATGTTAAAGATCTGCCGCACAGCGTTAAAACCGCACGCATATATTCGTTTTACAACGGAGTTCACCGGTAGACGGTGGTGATCTTATTTACGCGCCGGAAATTGATTTTGCGCGTTTCGGAAACGAAATATCTACTATTGTGACATATACACAGTGCAACGGCATTCCATTTAAAATTGATCTGATTTTGATCTGCCGCCGATTACATCACGCGTAAACGTGCTACGATATTCTTGCTATTGAATTGCTTCATATTCGAAGATTTACGTACAAATAGCGTAAAAAGTGTTTTTTCAGAAACATTCTGCAAAGAGATGACAATAACATCGATTAAACCGTCTATCAGAGATAATATCTATCTGAAAGATAGATATCTATCTAAAAAATGAATATCGAGGGATTGAAAGAGATACGAAACTTGTCTAAGAAATATCTCTTTACACCAGCTGCAATCCGCGCTGGTTACAAATTGCACGTGCATCGCGCACTTTTCTCTAAAACTATTTTTCAGCAACCAACAGACTCTCTCTCTCTCTCTCTTTGTAACGCAACGATAAGAGCGTGTGACGCTGTATACAGCCCGATTAGAGTGTTTCGCACAAAAAGAAAGACTCTATTGCAGTCTCGCGCGCAAGAGTTTATTTATCGCGGCATAAATTCGCGTCGTGCGCGTGCCGCATCGGGTTATTTTATAAAGCTCGGGGATTTTTGCTCACGGTGAAATGATATACAGAGGCTGAGACGGCCCAGAGAAAATAGCGGATTTGTCGCGATCCGCAAATCCGCGCTGCAGAAAGCTGCGGTGGAATGATATCCGCGCGGAAATTTTGCGCGCACTACACTCCGGAACATCCTCTTCAACTTTGACATCAGCGTCGCTCTGTTCGGATGTAAAAACGATATGTTGTACTAATGCAATTGACAAGTGTAAAAGCGGTGAAAAACAAACAAAACAAGTAAGAATAAATAACACAATTTTCTTTTGTGATCAATTATATTATATACATATAAATTGTAGATAAAGTTTTAAGTATGCTTTGCTCCTAACATTTTGCTGCTTAATAAAAGTGGCGATATAAAAGTCCGATAAAGACATTTGGACTCAACAAAGTCAATGTTCTAAAAACGTTTGGTAAGAACATGCTGACGGAACCGCAAATATTTCTTCAGCGACATATCAGGTCGAGGTTAAACCAATGAGGATTTTATAGAAAAGCAAGCTGACATGGTTGCTGTTACTCGAATAATTAAATCGGTGCCGTTCGATCAAAGAAGTGTACTCGGTCAGCCGAAGACAATCCCGGTATCATAAATGCGATACTGCACACTTTTACGCCCGCCACGGCGCGGCTTAAACTGTGCGTTTCCGCCGTTAATACCGCATGGATTTCCGGCGTGAAATTTCGCACAAAGTGTTACCTCTGCCGATGCGCGAGAAGACACGTGCAACAACCATCCAGTTATTCATGCATTCTCTGGCGCTTTCGTTGTATAACTCTCGAGATATCAAAATCTTTGCGCCGACCGGAAGTTTGTAATTGCAACAACGCACTGCATAAACAATATCGCAGATCCAAATTTTATAATTAAATTAAAAAGATGTATTCTTAATTTTATTTCTGTTTTACTTTGTTATCTTTTGTTTTTAGCATTACATATGTAAAGGTAAATTTTATTTTCTTACGGTTTTACGTGGTGATTAGCACAAGTTGCATTTATTATTTTTTTATCTTACAAATTGTTTTATCAATCTTTGCATCTTCGGATGTATTTAGCGAAAACAATTTCATAATACCGTAGTCATCCGTGAGAAATCCGGTACGCCGTCTACAAATTGAATTTCAGCATTATCTAATGGATATCTCAAGCAATCTCTTCTACGTTGCGCAGGGACAAATAAATATAAGTCGTGGTTATCCGACCTCATTGCAAACTTCCTACTGAGAGGTTAATATACAGCTGCATCTCTCTCTCTCTCTCTCTCTCTCTCTCTCCAATCTCACCGACTTTTCAGCGTCTCGCGCGACTCTCTTTCATCTCTCGTTTCATCCCTCGTCTACGCTGCACTGTCGTCGTTTCACGTCGTGACACGTCTACGTTCTTTTTCACGATTGCGACGACGGTTTTCTCGACTATCTTTGTCACGTCGTCGTCGTCGTCGACGCCAAGAAGGCTTTTCGAGTGACGCTTCGATTCGTTCGCTCAGTGAAATCGAAGACAATGAAAATTTCAGCACAAAAACGCATAAGAGTGAAAAAAATCTATTTAAAAACTTTTTTAAAGCATAGAAAAAACTTTAAGTACCGTCAAATGGATTATAAATAAACAACATTTTTGTACGTGTATGTGAATAATTCATTTAACGTTATTTAAAATTCTCTACCACAACACGAGATATTACGTTTTATTCCATCAGCGAGCGACGCAAATCTGTTCAGTTTAACGTCACTTTATTTCGGACACGTGCAAAATTGGCGTACGCCCGTAATAAATGTTGTATGCAAGCGAAGGCGCAGTTTTAGCAGTCAGTGGACACGCGTGTTCGCAATGCGTGTACATAATTAGCGCATAGTGTGCGTAATCAACGCGCGCTACTTACGAACGCGATACAAGCGTTAATCGGAATTCTGTTTTATCGAACGCTTCTTTCAATATTTTGCGTTTACATTGTTAGCACGATGATTACATCGCTTGTATGAACGTGCGATCCGATTTTCGCCCAAAATATCTGCACGGGATAATATCATTTATTTGAACATGGCTATGGAAGAATCGATGACATCGCGACCGTTTCTCATCAACGCGTTTGATACGTTATTTTAACACGTATAGTTTTTTTTTAAATATTTTCGTAAAGTAAAATAAAATTATTACTTTTCTCCTTTTACTTAGTATTTTACATGTACATCGATCCGTAAAAGTTTAATTTTTACTATCACTTCTAAATTAAATTTATTAGAAAGTTTCCTTCTTTAAAATTAACACAATTTAAAAATATATTTTTATTTATAGTAATTAAGCAAAAAAAAAGAGAACAAATTTCGAAATATTTTGTGTGTGTTTATATAAAATTTTAATTTTTTTTTCATGGCAAAAAAGAGTAGCCAATAAAAATGTTTAACAATAAAATACTTCGATTTCTATTTGTCAACAGAAATCACGTAAATAAATAGAACATCCGGCAAGCACGAAAGGCGCGATTCGCTTGATTAAAATTCTCCCTACGGCGGACCTATCGCGTCTATCTATGTAACTGGCACGAGCATCTGCTCGACTCTGGGAAGGGAATCCCCGAGAAATTCCGACCGCGCGCAGTCTGCCTCCACCGATGGTACGGACCAATTATCCGCTCTTTCGAGCACGAAGTTTCCTTCGCGAAACAATCGCGGGCGAACGTGACGGCGAAATTGCATTCCCTTGAGCACAAGGGTGCGATCGTTTTTCGCGACTTTGTGAGCGGTTGCTTTATCTGGCAACTCCAATGAGAAAAAGTCCTCGATTTGACGTCGTCAACATGGCATTTTTTTTACGTATCTCTTAATATATAAAAAAACAAGTTGTTTTTCAAAAGAAAATTGAAAGGATAATTATAAGCCACCTGAAAGAATCATCTACTTTTATTCACACGAGAAATATATTGTTTAATATTGGTTATACAATAGATAACACATTTTTGTTTATTAAATTTTAATCGAGTAATACTCTTTTTTTCTTTTGAACAAATCTCTTTGGAATGAATTGACAAATAAGTATTTCATCGGTTGCAATGAAGAAAACGCCGTTGCCTAGTGCGCACGTTGCGTGAATGTCGCATGATCATTAAAAACGAGTTCATAAATCTACACGCCGCCGGGTTGTTTCAGGCGTCTCGATTTATTGGCGCGAACGTTTATGATGGACCGCGCGAGCGCGATTTCGAAAAACTGACAATTCTCCTCGCGATGATGTATAGCAAAAGTCCGTTATGCAGCCATTATTTCTGCAGCTGCGGTGTAGCGTTATGCAACGTGCACGTGTTGCCTAAAACACGGCAATATAAAATAAAAACGACGACGACAAACCCAGAAACTCTTTTACATTGCGAAATAAAAAAAAAGAAAAATAGAAGAACGCGCTAAATTGTATTGCTTTTTGAATTACAATTTTATTATTTAATATAAACTTAACAAAATTAATTAAAATTTGATATTATATATATTAAGAACTACATTTTAGATAATATAAATATTCTTTAATTGTGCAGGCAAATAAATTTTGGCATAAATTTCTATACATTTACATTAAAATGTCGGTTATATTGCTTTTATTTTATTGCAAAAGCAGTTGCAAAGTATGACATTTACAAGTGATCAAAGGTATTGCTTCTGCACATGATCACAGTTGCAACAGATGTTGCGCGCGCGCGATATTTGTTCGAAATATCGAGATAAATTTCTGCCGAGTGAATTCCCTTCAGTAAATAGTATCTCAGGCAAATAATTTATGTCGGGCAAATTATGACATCCGGCTCATTCGCCACCGCCTTATTATTCGCGATTAAGAGTAGACAAACATTTCAGTGGCCGTTATGAAAACACGGAAGCGACTTGTTAATCGCGCCGTAACGAGAACAGCGGAGTGCGGCCTGTAGTTTTAATTACTGTTTAGCTCCGGATTAGTTCAGTCAATTAAACGCCTTGTCTGGCAGCGACAGGTCGCAGCCTTTCCGAACGATATAGCTTGCCTAGTATGGTAATTCGAAATAGCGTCCCTCGCGAGCACCATATGTCAACGACGTAGAATTAATTATTGCTCCACAGACTCCCTTCTCTACTTCCCCGTTTCTACGTTTCGATTACGACTAGGCGATAATTTGATTCTGCCCGGGATGTAATGACCAAGACTGTGAATTTATGGCGCGTGCCTAACTGTATGCAGGTTTATGACGGGAGCGTCAATTCTCGTCGAGCTTAATTTGAAAACATTTTTGCGATTACTCGCAGATGGTCGACAATACTAAACACTCCTGAATATTTTAAAAGTTAAAATTAAACGGTTTTTTTTTTATCTTATTATAAGAAAAATTTCTCTTTATTAAAAACATATACTAATTTAAACGTGAAACCAAATTAAATATATTTCGTACTGATCAAATACTTAGCAATGAGCATTACAATTCTATGTACTCTCGCAATTTATTTTAAATGTGGTGCACGTTACATATTTGTATGTGCAATTTTGGGAAGACGCAATCACGACTAGTTATTTGCAATATATATACGAGCCGGAGATAGCGGTCGGTAACGGTCGCCCGAATATCATACAGCGTGTTTAATTTTCATTAGCAACGCGCGTATAAGAGTGATACTAATTTCGTCGCAGCATATCACGGCAGTTCCCAAGGGATACGTACCGAGGACATTTCAAGGCTTGTAAACGAGAAGTAAGCACTGACGTTATGTAGACCGAGGGGATATAAAGCGGTGATTGGTTGCCGAACATTCGCTGGAAATTGTAGTTGAAGTTAGTCTGTAAACGTTGTTGTGAAGTTATTTGCGCCCGAAACTATGTGTACGGGATGTCCTACTGCCACTTCGGATATCCTAATACGAACCTTCATCGAGATATTCAGACTCCATGAACCAGAATACACATTAACGAACCGTTCTTGTACCAAAATTAATGATTTGCACAGCTATTACATGATTATTGTAGTGGCAGTATTTTTAACTTGCATGTAAACGTGATACATTCTTATTAAGAATGTGAAACATTAAAAGGGCTTACTGTTCGCGATCCATCACGTTGAACTCTGTAATAGAACATAATTTTCCTCGTAACACGTTTATTGGCAGCGCTTATAGAGATCAGCCCTAAACCCTGATCCCTATTTATTGCTAGGACAAATCCCTAAATTTGAGCGCGAGGGTTGATTTATTATCAGTTCTTGCCTACACGTAGTATGAGGGGAGTAATGAAAAAAGTTTTCTGCGGTATATGCAGGACAACACACGATCGGTCATTCACGCTCTACACACTCTTATATAATAAACTCGGCCGTGTCGTAAATTCGAGAAATGTTTATATGAAATAATTATGACTGGCTTTCACAGATTTTGAATCTATGACGCTATTTATTATATTGATATCGTTGACCTGAAATATTCTGCAGAAAACACATTCTGTTGTAAAATACGCAATAATAAAGCTATTAAATTTTTCAAATACATAATTCTTGTCTTATTTTTTTTCTCCAAAATTACGCATGTATAATAGATTAATTAATTTTTTCCACACGTGAGACTATTTTATATAATGACAAGTTGTATTATATAACAATATTCATATTTCTTTTATTATTGAGCTTTGAATGCAGAGAAATTTATAGTGCAATATTGTAATCATTGATATTAACGGTTGCATTTACATCCGATCAAGCGACGTAGAATGGCATGCAGCGTCATTATTCAAGTCGAACTACAGAGCCTTTTGACGTGACACTGTTGCGCTGAATACGGCATATACTCTATCTGCCATTATCAAGCGAGATAATTATCCTTGTTTCATCAAGTTAGGCTCGATATAGTCTCGATTCATTACCACGCCGCCGTATTCCTCCAATTAATGGAATGCCTTTATCCTCTCTCGTCTGTGAATCAATTAATTAACAGCGCTCGTTCTAATAACGTACTTTCCGTGTCTTGTCGACAAAATATAATAGTCAAATAAGTTTTTTTGCTCATTCTGTGTGTATATGAGCTGCGCTATATTGACGCGAAAAAAGGCACGTCTGACATTAAAAAATTAAATAATTCTTTTCATTTAGCAACGGAACGTGGAAATATTTAGCGACAAGGAACACTAAAGATGCGAAAGAGTTATTTAGCTGATATATTCGCAATGAGTCCTCGAAGGCATGCTTTCACACGCTTTTGTTAGAGAGCGTGCATGTGTGTGTGTGTGTATGTGCGTGTCTTTGAGCAAAAGAGTACGTACCTATATTTAGGTGCACGTAAAAATACTATATTGTTACATTCTATACGCACGTTGAATGCACAAGGAGCAGTTGTGTTGTACATAACTGCATACAAAGATGTGTTTATGCTTACGTGCATATAACATTTAGTATGTCATTAGACTCTGTTACTTCGACCTATTATAGTTTTAATTACAAGTGCTAAATAAGAACTGAATGTGTCGATTCTCTCATTGCATTATTGAAAATATTCTTTTTTACACAAGAAGCCCATCTGTGTGAATATCATAAAAAAAAGATATATTTTCACTATTGGTTATATACACATGTTAATTTTTCAATTGTTTTTATGAGATTATGAGTGAAATATTCTCTCTCAATCGAAGTAATTAAGCGTATTAAGCAAAAATATATCTCTTTTTACATTATGTATATAAAATAACTTTTTTTATATGTTATTATGTACAAAGGACGTATTTAATATTTAATATTGAAATGCCTCAGAGAAACGTTTCTGTTTATGACACAGGTGTTTTTATTCGCGCTAGTATCAAGAAAGTCATGCTCACTAAAGAGAAATATTACAGGTAAGATAAATATTAATTAACAACACGCGCGATGTTTGTTTGCTTTGCGCATTTTCGTGCCACGTCTAACAACTGGAACTCTCAGGAAGCGTAGTAACAATGTGGAATCTGAGACGGAATTTTCCACAAAATGTCTTGCACAAATTAAATTCCAAGCTATTCTTGTCCGCGATTCTTTCCGATCTTCTCGTGCTAATCGACTAACAAACGTATCGCACTTCAATGAAATTCTTAACTGCGGCCCATCGATTGTCGCAATCTGAGCAAACAGTAAAAAACGTATTCTGCGTGCAATCATATGATGACGCAAATATGCTTGTAAACGAACATGTAACTTGAGTACAATTAGTCAAATATGTTTACGCGCGAGTAATACGAGAGAGAGAGAGAATATTTATTATGATTATTATAACAATTTATTGTTGATATTGTTTATGTGAAAATTGTGTAATTCATCACAACGTATGAATCGTTATATCTGAACTATCAGTGATTCAGCACGTCGTCATTTACGGACAATACCCGCTTAATTTTCCGTATAATTACGATAATTTGAGATTTAGTGAAGGCTTCGAATTTTTTAAATCAACTATTTTTTCTACAGCCTTGATTTCGGAATGGAAATTGTTGACTAATCTATATAACTTCTGCTAGAAACGAATTGATAGCATGAAGAATAATTAGTAGAAAAATTCTAGTAGCAATTATATTATATAATTAATTTCTCTTTCTCTTTCTTTTTATCTCTTTGTATAAGATATATTTTCACAATCGCACTGAGTATAAATTATTCTTGTATGTATGTTGTGTGTGAATAATCAATCTCATGACCAAAAAATTTTTATTAAATTTCACAGGATTTTTGTTCAATACCCGTTTAATCAAAGCAAACGCTACCGCAGTAGTATTGTGTTACTTGCATGCATACTGTTACTCTCTAGTTTCAACTGATGCATCATCGATGAAAACAGATATTTTCAAAGTGCACACCGGTATTTTATGACACAATAAAGCGTTGTTTATTTTTTTAAATAACATGAGTTTGAATATCATTTTATTAATATAGATACTTTAGTTTTTATATTTTAATTAAAGTAGTCGAGTTTATCAGAAACACTTGTTTTCATTTGCAACGGAAGACTTAGTACAAATAGCAGTAACACTTTAGATGAAGATTTGTCATAGCTTTTGGCCAAGCATCAAAGATATATAGCTTCCCAAATCGTCATTTAGGTTGAAATTATTGATTTGTTATAATTGCATCGTTTGATGTAGTTGGCTGTGCTAGAATCATCACTGCTTTGGTTTATATCAGCCAGATTTGGATTATATCAGGCAGAAGTAACAACTTCATTAACGCATCGACGCGTTGTATTCGCATTGTTAGCAAGGCACTGCAATCCCGGTTTTTGTCGGGCTTGTTGTTGTTTTATTGACACAATGCAATATATTGCATGATTAATTACAGTTTGTTAGCGAAATTAGCGAATTTCGAAGCAAAATGTTTTGAAATTACGCGTGCTCCCATGTGTCAGTTAAAAACCTAATACGTATCTTACTTTAAAAATATTTTTTAATAACTTATAACTTTTTTCTTATTTATGAAAAGCTTTCAGCGCAAATTGCAATCGGGTTATCTGCCGCTGCTTTCGCAAAGCAAACGAACTTCTCTCGAGGCTTTTCGGTCGCTCGTACATCAAACCGTTTCCACGTCACATGGATCGACCTGACAGTACCTAACTCACTTTAAAGGTGACTACCGACTAACCTGGGTAGCCACCTATCTAAGTGTGTACACCTAGCAACTACAGGCTCGTGTTAAGCTCGGCGGCTGTTCTGATTTATGCTGGGACGAATATGCGCAAGGTTGTGTCAAGCTGTTAAACGCGTAGATACGTGCTGGTACTTACTCAAAAGACATCAAATCAGATAAACTGCGTTTTGGAAAACAAAGTATCCTTAAGTCAGATCGGATAAAAAGTGTGAAGAATCGAGAATTTGATTATTCTTTTCGGTTTTATATATATTCGATAAATAGTGTCGCAAATGTCGCAAATGACAGTTTCGATGTCACAGATTCAATACGCGCGTTTTTAAAAGATGACGATCAGATATTCATTTATCTCTTTCTCTCTCTCTCCCCTCTCGTTGTATTCTCTGTAAATATTTTATTACAATATATTTCTCGTCAAGTCTCTACTGTCGCTGTTGCTGCAATCTTCGCCTTCTCTTTTTTTTCTATAGACAAAGTAATTTCTACAAGACTCGACCGAGTGTCTCATTCATCCGGAATATCTTCTCTTGCATCAGTGCTTTGAGGTTCGAGCTTGAGCTGCGCGATGTTTGTGCGGTGCTGATTGCCTTTCGAAGGATTTCTCGACGAAAATTGAAAAGTTCGGACTTTTTCACTCGCAGTCAAAGTGAGTTCCTCTTAGATGTGTAAATCGCTGGAAATCGATCGGCTGCCAACCTTCAAGTAAATGGCCGAAACTGCTTTCGAGTTTTTCTTTGCTATAACAAAAAAGAAGTCTATTTCCTGTGCAATAAGATATAAATTATTAAGTCTTCTAAAACTGTTTTACTCAACAATTTATTCTCTACATTGCACACGTTTTTTCTCGCATATTATTTCTTTATTTCTAAATTTTAGAAATTATTCTCATTTGATATTTGATGCTTTCGCGGTTGTATTAACATGCAAAAATGTTTTTCGGGTTTGAACCGCGTTAATGTCATTCTTATATCGACGTTTCGTGAACATTTCAGCTCACTTCAGCTCTCGATTCAAACCCAAAAAACATCTTTGCATGTTAAAGATCTCATTTGTCTAGCATCACTAAATATTTCAAACTTGCTTTTTTATAAGTTCCACTTATCGTTTGCTTTGTATTTTCTTATCAATGCGGTATCAGTGAAATGCTGCAGTAAAGGATTGGCGAGGTTCGATTCCCTATATTGAATATAAGCGGCAGTAAATCATGATGGATTGTAAAAGGGCGAGTCGCCTCGAAATGTACATGAGAAGTTGGCGAATATACTTACACATATTTCTAAAAGATTAAATAAATCTTTCGAATGTGTGCAAGATGTATTTGCAGAAAGATTCTTTCCTGAAAGAGTATGATATAAAAATCGACTTTATCTTGACAATCTTAGTAATTATTCGCTGATTGTAGTCATCAACTATTACTACCAAGATAGATAATTGATACGATCAAACGGTGCGCCAAGAAAATTTTAGTATTTACAAAGTTTGGTTTCCGACAAAAAAACTAATTTATAGAACAATAACAGCTTAAATGTAAAGCAGCTTGCTAGTTAAATGCAAAATCTGTAATTATATTAAAAAAAGAAATTATTATTCTAAGTTATAAGTCCAATGAAACATGCGATATATGTAGATGTATGTGACATTTATGAAGACACTTTGCGGAACAGAAAAGCATTTATTTTGGCGCAGAAATTTGACTGAAAGATAGGAGTAACGCGCTCGGGAGTAAATGTAAGTACGTACATCATAACGCACGTGCAGCGCCTCACTTTTCTCCAAGTAAGCATTATCGCAAGCGATTCCAGTCACGCGTCACGATGGATTTTGTTTAGGAATTCTCCTGGAAGAAAATGCTCGGGCAACTAACTTCGTAAAACACTCGTAAACGTAACGGGCCGTGAGGAGAGATATTGGCTTATCGCGATTTCGTTTTATGCTTTATATTCCACTCAACTAAATTTTATAGTTGTAGATAACATTTATTCGAAGCGACGAAATCCAGTAGAAAGGATAATTCGATCTTATCAAGATTGAGCGCGAACTCATAAGCTTGACAATGTATCAAGACACATGATCGAAATTCTCTGTCGACATATGCAATATATATTATAACTTTATAAAAACTAAAATACTTCAAACATTTAGAGAAATCAGAAAGGAAAAAAATCCGCGTTACGAACGAAACTTCGGATTGCGGTACCATTACTAGAATTGCCGGTTTTTGCGAACCTGTACTCTTTACTTATTCGACTTTTTGAAAAACTTCAGAATTATTAAAAAACGTTCGCGATATGTGTGTGCAGCCTGTCGACATGCCTAAATTCGTTAAAGCACGCGACAGGCGCGTCGACAGCGGCTACTACCGTGAACACGAACCGTATTTTACGTCCGAGCAAGTAGAGAACGATAACTAGCCCGTTACGTTAACTAACGAGGCGGAAAATTATCAAATGGTTCGTGCGACGATAGCCGAGTTCGCGCGAATTGCTGGAGAATTCGCGATGATGTTTTTACGAATAAATGAGCGTAATGTTCTTTATCTTTGTTACATGCTCGCTCGAAATATCGCGCACATGATAAAATCGTAGATAATGCCTGAATTTTGTTGGCCGTAGCAGAACCTGCGCTATTTGTAATACATATTCTTCATTATTTGTAAGTAGCTACTCGATCTAAAAATATATTATATTACATGTACATTTTTATTTGTAGATGTTAAAAATAAAATTGTATCAAGACTTTACTTAGACTCGTAGCTAATATTTATTGTAAAATTATATCTTTTAAAATGCATACAAAAATATATTTTATTACTGCCGAAAAAAAGTTTCTTTTAAATAATAACATTTCTTTGTAGCAATTTGGAAGGAATATTCTTTTAATTTTCTCTAACAGCCAATAACTAACAAGTGCACTAACAGAAGTAGACAAGTCGATAAAAAGTACGACAGAGTGTAAAAAAGACTATTTTACTTCAACAAAAGTGTCTGTCCCACAATATCGCACAGTTGGCGACTCGACTATATGGAAAGTTGAAGCACTTAATCGTGGCTACAATGAGAAGAGTCAAGAGAAAAAACGACTAGATATTGCCGTTTGCTTTCCACCTGTGATCCTTGGAGCTGCCGACCCGAGAAATATCGGTGCAATTACGAACAACTCCAGAAAGTCGTCTGCCGTTTACGTACTATCAAAAGTAGCAAAAGCTATCGCAGGATATATTGTTTAGACTAGTTTCGTCACGAATGTCTCGTCAAGCATATAAGTTTAATTGGTATTAATTGCCGCCGATCAGAAAATGTTTTTGCAGTTGATAATTCGATTATGAAAAACGACATTATACTCTTCGCCGTAAGAATTTTTTATTTTTTACCGCTGTCAAATATTCTCTCTGTAATTATCTGGTTAAAGAAACAGCTCTCTTTTGCAGATTTAAAAAACTTATTCTCAACTTAACGAATGCTTTTAGTAACTTCACAAGAAATATTACACAAAGTCGGTCGTTGCTATTTTCTTCTAGCTTCCAAAAGAAACGGTCATTGAACGAGGGAGAGATTTTGTCGACAAAAATCCAAGTTGATATTCGCGCGGAATGCTTGTTCGTGCATTCACGAAGTTGAATCGAGACTTTGGAAGCGGAACAGGTAGTCAAAAGGATTTTTTTTTCACGGACTAACCGACCACCGGCATAAATAAATAAAAGAGAGAGAGAATATTGTTTTGTAATAATGGAAGTTTTGTACAAATAAATATTATACACACATTTACGTTATAACTTCGCCGTAGAGAACTAAATTAGGTAAATGTTTACACCTAAATATATAAAGTAAATACGTAATATTTTATAGAAAGATTAAGTATCATCACTTTCTATTTAAAATTGATTTGTTTATCTTTGATAACTGTAGGATGACACGATCAATATACACGATGTACGGTAAGTGATTAATCCGTTATACCAATTTTGACGGAAGACAAGAAGACACTTGATATCGAAGCATCGAAGTATCGATCATCAACAGAAACAGCTGCCAAAGTATCAATCAATCATTTGAGATGTAAAGCAAGAGCAAAATATCATCTTTAACTCTCGGTCCAAACGAGAAACAAGGATATTTCTTCCACTGCTGTTTCATAATTCAACGTGCAAAAACAACTCAACACTGTTTGCAAAGCGTTCTTTCTTTAGAGATTTATGCGTATCTTATGTATATTTTTGTTCGAATCTTATCGCGAATCTCAAGTACGAAAAACTAATGTCAACGTCGCTTCAAGGATGGGAAACCTTTTATTTATTAAACAATTGATGAATAGATGAATAGAATGATTGATCGTGTCATCCTACAGTTATCAAAGATAAACAAAT
>QVNW01000041.1:0-56138 GCA_014825475.1 Pseudomyrmex flavicornis
CGCGCTTCCCTTCACGGGAGGACGGATGCATCTTCGTGAGAAGAGCTCGGCCGTTGTCCTGTCAAGCCGAGTGTTTCTTCCAATTTCACGGGGACAAAGGATCGCGCGCGCACATGTGAGATGTCCTCTCTTAGTCCTCATGACTGCAGATAAATGCGAATGGGAGCAAAAGGGCTTAGGAAAGATGCATTAAGATATTTCAAGAAAGGAAAAAAGCTGCAAATATTTTGTTACAATTTTTTTAAATATATATCTACATAAGAATAAAGTTTTGCAGTGTGTTGTTTGAATATTGTTTATACTTCATAAATAAGTAACAAAATTAAACGAGCAAAAAAAGATCACTTGCTATTTTATGCTATTTAGTGAAACAAGGGAAAATCGAGTTATTAAACTTGTAGTGTATTATTTTCAAGGAATGAGTACAAACTAGAGATAAGTTTTCCTGGAACATGTCCACAATGTCGAAAACTAAATCTTATAATCTTCTCACGCTAGGCGAAAATAGTTATTTTTGACTGATCGATATAACTTGGTATCACGCTTCACATGATATGTGTTTGTAAGATCTGAACGTGTCATAAATATCATACGAAACTGCTCCAATAGATTTTCAGAGTCTGTTAAAATATTTAGCGCATGACACAAGCACATGTCCAATTCTAATAGATTTGTCAGCATAATTTTTCGCTTAAAATTTATATCAATCAAACGTAAAGTTCGAGAGTGTAATAATTGAGTTAATTTAAAATTTAATCACTCTGTGTGTGTGTGTATCTAAAAATCTACAATAATCAGAAACACATCTGAAAATCGCAGAAATAGTCGCGTCAAGCCTGTAACAAAATCAGATTTAAAGTTCCAGACGACTAAATGTCAGAATTATGTTTCTTATAAAGATAAGAATATTATTTCTTATGTTACACGTCAGATCTATTCGTGCATTATATAACTGGCAGGTCATAAATTCAGAGTCCGGCGTCCGCAAGGTAAAGTACTTCACAAGGGTTGCTTTCAGTCGGATATCGTGACTACTGGTCAGTTTGTTCGATAGTCGGTGCCAGCTAGCACGGATGGCCATATAGCCGGTGCGCCTTACTGGGGGCCTTGGTACCGAGCTGTACCAAGAGAGCCACCGGTCAATACCTTCAGACCTTCGAAACACGCCGCTGAAACAGGCCGCGAAAAACGCAACCAGTTAACTCGATTGCGGACGATTTGTATATGACGTGTATTATAAAAAAACGTTTTACATAAAATATATTAACACAATAAAATTAATAATTAATAATTTGATTATATAAAAATAAAAATTTTAAGTATAAATTTAATTTTAAGTATAATCTAAATCAAGAAATAGGACTTTAAGAGCCACACGCTAGATGTAAGTGCAAAATATATTTTAAGATTCTACTCCTGGCCAAGCTGTTTTTTTCGCAATAGATTTTTAAATTTCATTGGGGAATTAAATGAATAATTCATATGTATAGAATGCAAAGTAGTATCTTAGCATGAATTTTAGAATTGTTATTCAATTCAAATTTTCTATGTGTATAAATTTACATGTTAAAAATATATTTTGCACATACATCCAAGAGTGTGACTCTCAAAGTCTTATTTCTTGATTTAGAAATTTCAAGTTTATTAACATTTCGTGTGTAACATACATGCATATAAAGAAAAGAAAACCAAGTTTTAATATATTGTATATTTAATATAAGTGTACAAACAGTTTAGAGAACTTCTAAAGGACAAGTATAATTACTACAAGTATAAAAATATTTGTCAAGAAAGAAAGAAAGAGAGAGAGAGAGAGAGAGAGAGAGAGAGAGAGAGAGAGAAGAGATGACTTAATCGGAAGCCGTCACTCTGATTGCAATTTTTTTTCTGCGCTATATCCCACGTAGACGAGCGTCGTGAAAAGGTCTTTCGTCATTAGACTTATGGTGACTAATTATTCTAATTACTTCCGGTCGGGCTAATTATAATTAACCGGCCGCGGAACATCAATTAGGCATCAATCAGTCTGGCCGCTTCGCGCAATGCCACGACAAATGAAGTATTCCCAGATTCGCGGCTGACTCTCGCGTGGCATCGGTGAGAAAGTAAAAAATTACTCTCGAGTGCGTCGCGACTCAACGACGAGAAGAGAACCTCGAGACCGCGACGTTACGAGACCGGCGGGAAGACGTGACTTCTCTCCGAGCGTATCTCTGACCGGGCTAATTATTCCCATCGGAGGATAATTAATAGTGCCCGACCGGCGGCGATAAATATCGTTGCGGGCGCGCGTGCTCGCGTGTGTACGTGTGGATGCACGTGGGTATGTGTCGTCGAGCGGGAGGAAGCCACGTAAGGCTGTGTGTAGCTCTCGATCGTTTGCCAATGGGCGCTTGCTTATTATCGCCGATCGGATTCCCATTGCAATACGTATGTGCACGTGAAGATGATAACGCGTGTCTCTGTACACCGCGATTGCCGCGTCAGTAAATTCTGCGACTCGGTATATCGAATTAGCATCAGATAAGGAACGTGTGTGCTTAATCATGAGTATTAAGAGCGAGAACGTTATCACGAGGGCATTTAAGAAAAAAGTCAATGTTGCCATATCGTGCTACTCATAAACACACATCGCTCTATATTCAAAAATGTTGTATAATAAATTTAAAAAACAATTTCAAGTAATTTTTTAAAAGTATTTCAAAACTAATACAGACTAATAGATTAATTATTTAAGACTGCTGGTTTCTTTCAGACAAAGAAAGTAGGAGAAAGAGAAAGAGAGAGAGAGAGAGACAGAAAGAGTGAAGATTAAGTAAAAGCAGAAGTACCAGCACGAAATAACGACGCGAATGGTCCGATGCAACGTTGTTCCCGTTGTCGTAGGGTGCGTCGGTTATTTTCGTTTTTCTTATCCGCGGCCACGCTAGATGAGTCAGAACGAATAGGCGAACTCACGTTCCCGCGGATGAGAGAGGCCTAGGGGCGTAAGTATCCGATAAGAAAGGACAGCAGGAAGATGAAGACTAGGAGTTAGATGAGGGAAGTTGAGTTTTTCTCATGTGAGACAGACATATAACACACGAGGCTACGTGCCTACACAAAAATAGTTACCCGGTTAGAACTCCCTGGTTTTATTGGATGCGCGAGGAAATGCAGCCCCTTCAACGGATGTGTATTTTGGGGTTATTTTCATGTTCTCGTCTTGAACACGGTCGACAAAAGTCGGGTCTTTCGATTGGGTGCAGAGAAAGTTTCGTTGAACGCAATTATCTTCGAGTATCAGTCGATGCACACGCAAAAGTTTAAATAAAATAAAATAATCTTATATTATAGAGAGAAAGCAATTCAAGTAAGCAAACAAATTTAACAATGCCGTTGTGCTAAAAAGTATGTATGAAGAAGTAAATCTTTCAAGAGATTTTTTTTAACAGTCGACAAACGTAGTCAAAAAAGCAGCAGATGTTTGAAAGAAATGCACGTAATTCACGTGACAGATTTCTCTACTTGCTACTTCTCGTCGAAGACAGCTGATATAAAAACCATATATGTATATATATATATATATATATATAGCATACGTTGGAGAATTTTTCTAATAAAAAACAGAAATGAGGGAGAACTCGTGAGAAAATTTTGTCCTCCGAGTGCAGAAACAGTTCTCGAAATTTTTCCCTAATCTTTAGATTCGAAACTTTGTGAGGTAATATTCGCGTTGCTTTTTTACATTGAGCAGCTGAGCAGCTCGTGAGAAATTGCGCCATGATCGTCTTTCGCTCGTATAGCTCATTTTTTTTCCTCACTTTTTTTGACTTTAACAAAACCAAACACATCGTTAAAAAAAAAAGAAGAAAAGAGGGAAAACACCACAAATGACCGGAATTGCAGTACTTTGTTTCGTATTCATGAACGATCGAAAGTGACGAGATATCGATCGATTCGAACCGGCTATTGTGCATACACTGTCTTCCCTCTTCTCGCCATCCCTGCGTTGCATCTTCGCCCCATCACGCGTTCCACGTGCACACGTCATTTGAATACGCGCGCGCGCGTCCCCGTCTCGTCCTCCTCCCCTATTATGTGTAAATTGTATTATTTTTACCCCAAATACATTTCGCCCCCATGCGTCGCGCCATGGCCTCCAGGGTCAACAGGTCAAATTGCACATGTCCGTCGTAAGTCACCCTTGGGCACGGTCAGCATAGCCCTCTACCCCAACGCATCCTGCAGCACCCTATGTATCTTCTACGTAGGTCTTCCACTTTTTCCAAAAGTCACGTATATTCGCACTTAGCCTAGCGCGCTGTCGCTCTTCGCACGATTTTAAGATCGCGCAAAAAATCAGATTTGACAATCACGGTCTTTCGTACAATTTTTTGAACATGAACAAAAAAAAAGAATGAGACGTGGGAAAAGTGAGTTTTTTTTGTATGGAAAGTACTTTAATCAAATATGCTACATAGAGAAGATCCATACATAAAATTCACATGATTTTTACATATGCAATTATTTTTTCCAATTTTTTCTGCAAGATAACTTTTAATTAATTAAGAAACTAGCATTAACATAGTAAACAAGTATTAACGAACACATTGTGTCCGCAATAACAGGAGTCGGAAATTGAGCGATTGCCGCGATAAACAAAGTGCGCAAAAAGCCGCATCTGAAATCTCACGCAGATTCAACCCTCCATCGAGCGTTCCGTCGAGCGTAATATAATTTCTCGCGTGATTTTAAAACCGTAAATTTTTTACCTCGTAACCATCGGCCGGATTTGTTCTTTCTTCTGAACCGCTCATCTTTCTCGCGCAAGGGGTACGAGTTTTGTTTTTACGCTGACAAAAACAGAACGGCGCCGTGTGCCGTATCATCTGGTCGCGCGAGAGAGAACCAGATCCTGCCGATCGGTTATCATTTCACACCGATTATAATAAAGCCGCGAGCGAGGAAGAGAAAAGAATCCTTGTGGAGAGCAATACGACAAGATCCTCGAGAGAAAGAGAGAGAAAGCATTTATTATTGTCGTAGGGCAGGTTCTTTAAGAATGGTAGGAAAAAAAGGGAAACAGACAGTCAGAGGGGATGCAGCGAGAAAAAAAAATCATGCGGGTTCTTCGAAAAAAGAGAAAAAAAGCAAAGTCCCGTTTGGGAGACCGCCTTTGAGAGCAGAAAAGAGATGGAGAGAGTGTGGCGTATCTTAAATAAGTATATAATAATGGCAGCAGTGCCGTCAGCTTGTTTTCAACCCTTCCCTCGTTGTCTCCCGTGTATCCGACGCCTCTCTCTTTTTTTCCCTCCGGAAGAATTGTCCCCGGCAAAAACGCGCATTCCTCTCTCTCCCAAACTAACGGATAAAATCTAAATTAACTAAATTAAGGGCCCGACCGCGCTTTCACCTCGTCTTTGCATACGATTTATATACGCAGCTTTTTGCACAGATTTTGCGGGGTGAAAGAAACACCGAGGAAGGAACGTCGCGCGCATTGTTTCCTCGCCGCGCTGTTTTTTTTTTTTTTACTCTTTTCCTTCTTTGTCTGTCTTACTCTTTCCACGCAGCTCGTAAGATCGTTGAAAGGTCGATTTACGGTTATAAAATTACTCACGTGAAATTCGCGGCCGAGCGCGTTTACTCCGAGGATTTATATGCGCCTCTACCAGCGGCGCGAGCGAGGCCAAATTCCCGAAGAAAGTTCGTTGCGAACTTTGACACTGTTGGATGACAGTTTCAATAACTTTATTTTTTATCAGAAAATTACAGATTTATCTAAGATAGACGAAGTTTATATCACATTATGCACTGCAATGTGCGTTTCTCATGTAATGTTAAGAAAAAAATCACGTTGTGGATTCAACAAAACAAGTTCGCATCCAAACATCATTGCTCGCATGATCGCCTTCTCGACATACTTCCGCTGTTTGGTCATTCCTCGTTGAGCCACCCTCTTTTTTGCGGCCGTTTGACCATATGTGACAGCGTTGTTGCGCCAATTTCGTGCCCTTTGCGCCGCCGGCGCGATCGATTGATTTTGCGTAATAATAAAAGATGGGAAAAATCCCTCGTGAAAGCGCGAACGCTCATGAATGGCCGGAACCGTTTTTTCTTTTTTCTTTTGCTCTTTTTCTCTCTCTCTTTCTCTCTCTCACACACACGTTTGGCTTTAGTCAAATTACGCCACCATTCGCGGTGGCAGCAGTGACCTTCGATGGTAATGACACGTTAAGCTTGCCCGCTGGGAGAGATCCCGATGGCACGGCCAAATCTGACGTGTCGGGATTATTCTGACTTTTCTGGCAAAGCAGCCGGCTGTTTCTGTTTGACAATGACATCGTTTTGTTCCAGAGCTCCGATCCAATAACCATTCGATCAACTTCACAGTTGAAACCGGGACAACATTATATATCATTATGTATCATCTTTTATAAATATATTTACAAGGTTTTGATATTAAGTTAAAAATTTGTAATTTTTTATCGGTGAAATTTTGGGAGAAAAAAGTATTATTACATAACAAACCTATTCTCATGTGAAGAAAGTTACGATAAATCAAAGCTATTCCAGCATCCACGATATGGCGACGTTTTCGTCGAACATGTGATCAGTTTTCGATCAGTGGGATGGATTAGGGTGGGTTTCGCGCGATTCAGCGAAAAGAATACATTTGTCAGGCGACTACGAAGCGGAGAACCTCTATTTCAGCGAAGATTAATTACTCCCCGATGGACAAGAATTAATTAACGTCGAGATAATAAAAGGGCCGATTTGCTTCTTCGTTTTCTTTTGCTTTGTTTTTTTTTTTTTTTGTTGACATTCAGTGATCTCTCGACAGCGGGAATGACCACAAAGCAAAGAGGATTATACATAAATCAATATACGAAATAAGGCAAAGAAAGACCTTTGTTTCGCGCGACACTTTTAATATTAATTATTATAAGTAATCACATCATTTTGTTTATATTGCGTAAATAAAATTTTATCTTATCTTCGATTACTAATGCAATGTAATTACTAATTCGATAGTTATCACTGCAAATAATATAATTATTTACAATTATTTAAAACAAGAGTCACGAAATAATCTCTCATTAAATCACGCCTTTAACGACGACGTTTGTGCGCATATAACTAATTACAGATGCTTTATTATAAGTTTTTAAGCGCGTACAACACGCGATCGCACGGTGTGTCGTGCTTTTTGTCGTGCTTTTTCACAGCGAGACAGTGGACAGGAAGAAAGTACCGTGAGACGCGTTTTTTTGTCACAGGAGATTCCCGACTGTCGGTTGGTATTGCCGGTCGTCTCGGTTTTTCTCTCAGGCTGTTTGCAAAGGGTTAGATTACGCACGGGATGGTGGGACACCAGAGCCGAGTCTCCTCTTCCGCGCCTATGCTAAATAGGGGTAGCTGAAGAAAAAATATATTAATAGCCATCCAGCCTACCGATTTTTTTTGTGCTACTGTCGCATATTCCTCTCTCTCTCTCTCTCTCTCTCTCTCTTTTTCTATCTCTCTCTTTCTATCTATCTATCTTTTTTTCTGCCTGTTGTGAGTTTTCACATAGGAGGCTCTCATGTGGTAAGATATACTTATGATAGCACGCTGCGTTGATTTCAGGCAAAGCCAACGATTTTTCCTTATTAATGTCTATCGACTTTTTAAAGAGAATAATCGTTGCGAGTCTGCACAATCATGCAATTAGTTATAATCTGTTAAGCAATAATCTCACTGAATAAAATTTGTTTAAATCAGATGTAAATTAGATCTTCTAAACTTGCTGTGTTATATTTATACTTTAAATAAGATACATTTTTTATTTTCAATACTCTTGCTATGTATATACATGTTATATACAAAATTTCCTGTTATATGTGTACGCACAACGGTACATATGTATTTCACAGAACATCATGTAGTTCAGGGTTAAAGCTCGCACCGGAAACGAAACGATTCACGCCGCAGCCGTTAATGGAGTCCCCACCCTTTCCACAAAGAATGGTCGTTTGTCGTGAACGGTGGAAAACACGAAGGAAGAGAGAGAAGAAGTGCTGCTACGCTGGTCTTTTCGATCATTGCGCAAGCTGCAAGATGACGCGCCCTCTCCCATCTCCTCCGTGCCAGACCATATGTATTTGAGGGGGTGGACGAAGGTGGTAGGTAATATAATGGAAAACAGGCGGATGGACGGACGTCAGGGGCTTTCACAGTCTCACATGTGTGAACTTTGCAGCACAACAGGAACCCTTTCTTCGAACTTGAGTGAACGAACGAACGGACAGAGATCCGACGACGTCCGACAACCCCGTGAAAATCCCCGGTGCGAGTTCGTTTGCGCAACAACAAAACAACAGCTGCGCCAACGACGACAGCGAAAATCATCAAAACAGCGCAACCCTTTGCCTGACCATCATCGGTCTTTTGGGGGTTCTCGAGCTGCGGGGGTTCGCAGAACATGAGGATTTTCGGGATGAAGGAGGAAAGTGAAAGGTAGCGATGCCTTAATTCCGTAGCTCATTGAACGCGAAAATCAGTTTCCGAGATAAACCGGAAAGCGATAATATAAAAGATAGAATAGATTAAATTACAATTTAAAAAATTTTTACTAGCTCACTTTTCACAATCAACTACAAAAACTTCGACTTTTTTTTAAAGTGAAATTTACAACTATTTTACATTCCATTTCTTATTTTTACATATATTTCATGTATTTCTTCAAAAACCGACCTACATCATGAGAGTCGATAACGCGACAAACTATGCCATAAACTCTCTTCGAACACCCGGTATATCGGTCATCGGATACCCGCAGAGTGGCGAGGCGCGCGCACGCGATATTACTGGGTCACTCGCTTCGAATCTGTACCTCGCGCGTCCTCATCGCATTTCCACCGTAGTCGGCAGCGCGTCCTTTTTTCTCCTCGTTTCCTTCTTCCCATCAGTCCGACGTTATTCGCGGCAACCCATCTCTTTCTCTCTCTTCTCTTCTTCCCTCCCTCTCTCCCCCCGTTCGCGCGGGCGCGTTAATTATGAGGAGCTTCCGGCGATCTAGATTTCATTCTTTCCTACGGCTTAGGCACCGGGAAATGATAATAGGTACGTGACCCATGTGGTCAGTTCACACGAGAAATGAGACTACTTCGCGGAGGGTATTCTCCGGAGGTGCACACCGACATGTGCGCGAAAGGGGCCCACCGCGGAAAGTAGGGAGAGAAGGAAGAATCGCGAGATGGAAGGGAGAAGTGAGGAGAAGGAGGGCCCGCAGGGAGCCGCGCGTCGACTCGCGTTATACGGCAGCCACGTCGGTGTCGGCGATGTCGGCGCGCTCCGACTTCTACAATGCGCCTTGTACTCTCCCACACTCAAGGAGTCTCACGCCCTCACATCCTCCTCCTCGACGCGGCACGGAGGACCTCAGAAAGAGAAAGAGAGAGAAAGAGAGAGAGAGAGAGAGAGAGAGAGAGATAGGAGAAAGAGAGGAGAGCGCGTCCGCGAACGTTTCACGAGGCGACCTCCGAGCGAGCGGGCCTCGCTCGATGATTCTTTTTCATGAGATTGGGCATGTATCTCGAGAGATTTCTGCTAAGAGTTCATTTATTTTAATCACCTTAGAGGGCTACCGCGGAAGAAGCTACAGTTAATCATGAAAAGAACCGAAGTACATTGACATTACTAATAGCAAATTACACGATTTCTAAATATTAATTACTACAATAGCTTTGTTTGAAAACAGATCGTGTTTGACGGAATAAGAATAAGATTTTAAATTTATTTATTTACATTATATTTCTATAAATCTTGTGTGATTTACAAGATCGTGATGTAAAACTTTGCGAGCATATGCAATGTGCAAAATGTGATAACATGGGAATATCTTTTGAGCGTGTTTAAAGAAGAGCGCGAGACCTTTTTGATGAAGGATCGATTTCAAGAGAGATGTTCATGTAATCTGTACATATATAGTCATCCGTGAAAACGTGCGGTTGCAGCAAAAGACTAGGTATGTCAAATCATAGATAAGAGAAATATAAACTGTCACAATGTTGATTGTTTTTTTTTTTTTAATCTCTAGCAGATTGTAATGTGAAAAAAGATTCTTTATTTTTTTCTTTCTCTTTTACATGTTTCTATGTGTAAAATTACTATTGACATATAATCTACATCTAAGAGCCTAATTAAATAAATTAAATTATCATCATTTTACTTATATCTTCTATCTTTAATTTTTTTGTATGCAAGTCCACCTGCCTTTTTTTTTTCTCGCGCGATTTATATGTAATAGCGGCGGAACGTATCCTTACACATCTCATAAATTCGTAATTAAATTCATTAGCAGTGCAGGTGCTATCAATGGCGCAAAAATGACTGTACCACACGCTATACACGAGTGCTTGGGAAACTCTCGGCAGTCTGAGGAAGGACGCGAATGACCGGAACACGATTCTCTCTGTGCTGGCACAGGTAGTTACGACGTATGCTGCTTTAGCACGTAACTTATCTACGATCTCCGCTCACTTCGTCTTGAGACACCAGGTAAGTACGCTCCGTTTCATTAATGTTAACTGTCCGCCTACACGACGCGGGATCTTCCCAGTTTCTTTCCTCGGTGCTCTTATCGGGATTTTCGGAGCAACGGTAGAAACGCGCCCGCAGAAAAAGAAAACAGTCGCGTGATACCGTAAGAAACTCGGAAATGATCATTTTGATGTTTCTCGTCGCTCTCATCACTTTAAAAATCCCATTGAAAATCAAGAAATGTTACAAGTATTATAGATAATTAAGAATTTTATACTTTCTCATTTACAAAAACAATGGGGACAAATCTTACTCCACAAGTTTAAACATTTTGTTAAAAATATAATCGTTGTTTAAGAAAATTGCTTTTAATTGTGAAGTATCTTTTTGATTTTTAGAGTCTCGCGCGATCGAATTATCACGTGACGCAAATTACACTTTGCTGCTTTTGTCGCAGTCGCGCGCAATTGCAACTCGATTGCGTTAAAAATATCATCAACGCGTTAAAATGTCATCAACGACGGAAGTAAAGAAAAAACTTATTTGCATAACTTAACGGACATGTGTCCGAGCGTTTGTTCGCTAGGAAAGTGGCATTATTCCATATAACGGACGCCTCATCGCGCGGATACTTACCGCGCGGTTACTTTATTAAGGGCATTCCTGACCCCGTGCCATGACCTATACGAATACGCGAGGAAAAATCCGCGACGTATACAGAGAAAGTCCCGATGCCTCTGTGAGAAACTGGCCCTGCCTGCGCCTTTAACGTTACCTCTCGTTACCGATGCACGCGAAAACGTTCGGCGAACGGCTCAGAATGCAGTTCTCGTCGATCATATCTGACCTACCTAAGCCATGTTGATGATGATTAAGTCTAGATTGTATAGATAAACGCCTGTGTGTGACAAGACGAGATGATTTGCGTAAAAAATGGCGATTTAAGTGTTCCGAAAGATTTTAATGTGGAAGAACAACTTTATCTTATGAATTAAAGCGTTAATAAAATATTTCTGAAGACAAAAATTACTTTTATACATGTACACACTCAAAATATATATTCACATATAAAATAGATAAGTGCGAATAACCTTGCCGTTTTTTTTATCAAAAGCGTATAAATATTGTTGTAGTCGCAAAGACTTTGACAAAAAGTTGTAGTTTTGATAGCATCGTATCGATTGTCTCCGAGCGGCGAAATATCGACAAATTGGCCAATTTCCAGAAAATAACTCGTTCAAGAACTATCGCGAAGGCACTAGCCCCCTTGTTAGCAACGCGAGTACGCGACGTAACTTTCTTTGTTGCATGTGGTTCACACATTGAATTCACGTCGAGCGTACCAGCTCTCTCGAAGTTCTGATGTTTCAGACACCTCGCGAGCCATTAACATTTATGATTACCATGGTAACACGCTTTTCGCCGGCCTTTTTTTCTCCCGTAACGTTCACACGACCTGTTTTCAAGATGTTTCAGACTGTCAGTTTATTGATTACGTCACTCATTGATTTCGTTTGCGTGTGCAAATGTGTACGCTCGTGATTTTCTTCATCTTACGTTCATGTTTAAATAATTTTCGTCGCGATAGAATAATAAAGATAAAAAATAAAAAAGACCCGACAACTTCCTCTCTTTACAATTGAAATATTTGACACTTTTACTTGATTCTTATTTAAAATTTCTCTCCAGACTAAATAACTGCAATGGCTTACCCTCGGGTACAAGACAAGATAAATTTCGAATAGACATGCCACGTGCCGTCGAAAGAAAGAAAAGCGGAAACCGTAAAAAAAATCCTTTTTTCTGGGATAATGTACGCGGACTGGACGGCGGGCGGGCAGTTTCGTTTGAAGTTAATCGCGCCGTGGCATCAGCCTGCAGTGGACAGCCCTCATGCATCCTATTCCCGTATCGAAAAAGCGTTTATCTGATAGGGTTCTTTGTTTTAAAGTGGACGACGCGTTCATTGTCCGAGATGCGGAGCGGCAGCGGCAGCTTCGATTGCGAAAGGAACGAGACACGTTTTTCATGCGGCGGACTGTACCTTCTACGACAAACCGACGACAAATCAAGGACGTGGTTAGATTAACTGATTTATAGTCAAACTGTCCCGTTATGCGCGCCAACAGGAAAGTCGTCCCTCTTATCTTTGTGGTTTTAATCCAGAGGGTTTAATAATGTTGCACGAGCACAGATTGTGTTTGACATTGTCTGTGCAGCTGACGGTGTTTAGTACAAGTCGCAGATTTTGTAAGTGTGGAATTCAATAATTCCCTCATATATATATACATATATATATAATGAAATTTATAATATTATTTATAATATTATTTATAGTATTATATTTATATTTACAACAAAGCAAAAAGTTTTTAGAAAGAGTAATATTAACATTGAATTTTTTTATTCATAATGATTAACGAGAGAATAATTATTCTATTATTATTCTATTAATAACTATTCTAAAATATACCTTACACTTAACTTTTCTCGCGCGCACACATCTCTCATACACGTTACATATGTTTCAATAATAAAGATATTATTCAATTATCGGAATTTCACATCGCTTTATATTTTTTTCTATTCATATTCTGTGCCATGCAAATATTGAACAATTTATTGTTGTAAAGCAAATATTAATTGAATAAGTATCATCGGTCTCAATTATCTCGTAGAAGCCTCTGTTTGTATCTACCAGATCTGTAAAATTCAAGAACTGCAGAACTTTTCTTTAGAGTTTCGCGGCATATTATCTGCTTCCGTACGCGTATATATAATTACGTATTCCGGCGGCGATATATTTCACGATCAACCACCTGTGGATGACTATGCTAATTACCGGCGTAACGTAATGGGGAAGTATCGCGCGCCGGGGGTTAACGGAGACGGTACCGACGATTATTTTTCAGCGTAACGGAGCGGAGGGGCGGGGCACAGGAGGAGGGGAAGAGAAGGGAAGTTCGGAAGAATTATTCTTCCCCGAACGCGGGAGATCGTGGAAGAGCCCGTCTCTGGTGGCTGGATTAATTCCCCGCTCGTAGATAAAGAAGGTACTCGCGCTTTCCTCTTCCGTCTTCGTTCCCCGTTACGACGCGGCTTGTCTCACGAAGAAATCCCGGTGCCGTGTACTCTTCGCGCGAGATAATGCACGCAAATATCGTAAAGATAAGACTCCGGGTCAGGAGTAGACCAAAGATTGTACTAAGGAGCAAGAAGGAGGGAAAAAAGAAAGAAGAGGGAAATGGGAAGGAGATGAGCGGAATGGAACTTTACGAGCCGCGAAGGTGCATCGGGCAAGGGAAAAACGAAACACCATGTAGTCTTTCCTCTTCTTCGTTTTTCCCCTCCCTCCGCACCCTTCGCTCTTTTTACCGTGCAGCTAGGACCCCTCGCTCGATCCCAGAATCCGTTAGAGCAGACAGTTTTTTTTCGCCCTTCTCTTCCACTGAAAAATCTTTGTCTCGGACTCGCCAGGCTTTCTCCGTTCAATCGCTATTCGTTCTCTGTCTTTTCTTCTTGCATCACGGCCGCACTCGTCCTGTCCGCTACGTTGTTGATTTTGAATTGAAACCAGAGATCCGCTCAAATATTGGATTCTAGCCGGTGAACAGTTAGGCGCATGGGAACTTTCGGCGAGAGATTCGTCTGGTTTCTATGATTTTTTTACTTTCCGATCAGGGCGTGTATCAGGGAGTCGATGAGTGTGTCGATAAACGATCGAGAGAAACGATAACTTTATAAGCCACGATCCGTTTTCGGAACACTCGCATGTGATATTTTAATACATAAAGATTTTTTAATAGTTGTAACTAGTTTAAAAAAAAAAAGAATACTAAGAATTGTCACAATTAAAATCCGTGTAAATAGAATCGTGTTTTAAGAGTAGCGGAAAAAAGAGCGAGGATATATTAATCGACGTTCGATTCGGATCGCAATTTTATTTTCTCTAAGATGTTCTGTAACTCGGACTGACACGATCCGCACTATTTCACGCGCGATTTCTCGACTTTTTTTTGGGTGGTCTCCAAGCTGTTATAGTCCTAATCCCGAGGGGTATTCTTCCTGCCACGACTGTCCCCGGGACTTAAGGCCTCGCTTTGTCGTTTTGACCGGGATAAAAATCCACCCTCGGACGCCTCTTCTTACTGTACCGTGTCGACCCGCCGCGGCGAGTTGCTCGCGCGAGAAGGCACGTCATAGGCGTGAAACGATCCGTAATTTGTCACGCGGAGCTACAACATCCAACTGTCCGCGGACGTGTCGGAATAAGGTTATGACTCGACCTCGTGCCTATGGCAAAATGCTGTCCTAGCTTCAATGGATTCTACTTTCGTATATCTACAGACGTCGCGCGCGCGCGTCTTATATTAATAGATCTAGGAAATTTTACTATTCAAAATTATTTTAAAGAGATGTGTGACGTTTTTGTTTTTCTTGGTTTTTTTTTGTTTTTTTTTTTTTTTTGTTAAACTGAGAGAAGAACTGTCTTTTTTTGTTTTGGTAAAAGATCAAGTCTATAAAGATGTGAATATATCGTGTATATAATTATTCAAAGATCATACTTGGACAGATAAATTATTTTCTCATTCTCGTTTGTTTCCTCAAGTTAAAGTTCTTTTTTCTCGAGTCACACAGACGCAATTGTGTTGCGCGCAGAAAGAGATTGTGACATTTGCATTAAAGAGATTTGACATTACGAGACCGCGCGAAGAGAGTAAGAGCGCGCCGTCTCGCCTGATAGAGCAATTTTTTAGGCATCATTTACGATAGCCGATGGATTTTTGCGAACGGGGTTTCGTTGCGTATCATTTCCGACAGTCACGTGCCTGCAAACCGCTTCTCAGCAACGCGCCGGCTCGCGGCGGATATATAAGTGAAGCAAATGGAGGGTCGGAGAGCATCGTGGTCAGGGATTTTATCTGACTTTCACTTAACACTCTCCACTAACGGGCCCTTGCAACTCCGACATACGATGCATTGTAGGCACATATACGTCGTTCCATTACGCGCATGTATGTTTACGGCTGCGTGCGCAGCGATTTGAAACAGCAATCAGAAGAAGAAAAACACTGTAATATAATTGAACAGAGTTATTTGATATTTACAAAGAGTTTGTGAAAAAAATGTGATAAAAATTGAAAAAAAAAACAATAAAAATAAAAAAAAACTGAATCACTAAATTGTTACCAGTAATTGTTGTTACTGATAATTAAATGCTACATAGTAAATACGAATATAAATTTGTCATCTCTGGCAGTTAGTGAGAATCTCTGCGCTACTTGCTAGTGTAATGTGTTGTTGATTGCTAAAATATACGCTGCTATCTTAATGATTGCCGTAACATTTCGAGGAACGTATCTTATCTCTGCTTGTTCGCTTACATGCATATTGTAGCGCCTCTCGAAATGGCGAGCGGGAAAAACGGGACGGAAATGTTTCGTGCGTTAGACTGACCCACGTTTCTTTGTAACGGCGACGGCGATATACGCGCGATGTTTGTTCAGATAAGGGTACAGGTGGGGCACACAGTGGACAGTGCTAGTATTTCATCTCTCGACGTCCGTTCGTCCATTCGTTTTTTAGTTTCAGTTTATTCAGCGATAAAGAAACGGACGCTGCTCGCTCGCGGAAACTATAAAGACGCTGTCACCGTCCTGGTCACAAATATTTTTCCTATGAACACATCCGCTCTTAACTCGTACCGCGATAAAACGAGAAATCCACTAAGCCCTCCGAAATTATATCGGAGAAAGATGAGGAAGAAATGGAAGATACGAACGAGAAGGGAAGAAATTGTTATCTTCATCTCTTTCGAAAACGCGTATTTTAAAATGGACAATGTGATTACGAGAATATACATACATTATAAAACACAATTTTTTTTTTATGTATAACAAGTCCGTACGCGATTTTATAGAAATAACCGAACTTTCTTCTTCTAGGAAATAATTTATCTAATAGGAAATTAGAACAAATCACATTTCCAGCATTCCAATATTCGTCAGAAAACCTATGAGATAACTGTTAATGACATTTTTTATTAAAAGATTTAGCACGTGAACATATCTAATAATTCCGTTGTAAATTTTGAAAGAATCTTCCGATTGTGTCATCTTCGCTCGTAATTTTATTAATTTTAATGCCGTAATAATTTTATCAACGACTCTCGCAATTGCACTGCCGTGCAATTTTCACCAGAGACACGGAGTTGTTGCATTCAGTAATAACAACTTTTCTGTCATCTTTAGCGTTAATAAGAGAATATTGGCGAATGTGACGTGTGATGGGAAATTTATAGCGCATAAAGATCGAGAGAGAGATTTCGCGACGTGGTCCGTTCTTTTCCGTGGGTTCTTACCGCGACTAGTCTGCCGGCATTGGCCAGCATTTTCACAATACCTTGACGGCGCGCACGGGATCTTATTGCTTTAATGCTTTATTGCGCGTGTATGCGTATCGCGTACATATGCCTATTCGGCGACGTGCGCGGCGGATTCGCGTTTGTCGGCGGAACGATACGATGTGCATTATATTGGAGCACCACCACGTGTATCGTGTGCTCGCGAAGATCGGCTTATGGCTATCGATCTCCATTACGCGAACTGATTGGCTTCGGAGTCGAGCTGCTTATTCGCCCGGCGTGCATACACACATACACACACATATACACACACACAGACGGGCACCGAGTCACGTACAGCCGCGGACGAGACGAGATTCGCCGGATTCTACCTGGAAAGTCCTCTTGTTCTATGATAACGTATTACACTGCTCGGGCTCCGCCGAGGCAAGATGGGAAGAGGAAGGGAGAGGGACAGAAAAACGTCTCTAAGTCTCTTTTGTAGCGTACGACGACGCCGTAGGAGCCATGGCGAGTACAACGAGATAGATGATATTGAGCGTGATGGAGTCTACGTTCGATAATGCAACGACATTAAGAGCTGACATAAAACAGAAAAGCTGACGAAATTGTCTTTATTGTTCATGAAGTTAGACAAATAGGATATTGCGGGCATAAGAAGGAATAAGTAATAAATTTGAAAGTGACGGTAATAATATGAATTATTTTAGATAATAACATGAATTATTATTTTAAATTATCATTATTATCACATATTATCTTACGGCGTTTGCGCGACGGCGGCGTGTAGTCGCTAATGCGACTAGCAAAGGCACATTGCTTCTTCTGCGCATTGTACAAAAAAGGGCGATCTCCACGGCCGCGAGAAAGCTGACCGTGACGTTGCGCCACTATATATAGCCGATAAGGAGACGATCATTTGTTACATCGTAGTCGGAGCCATTGTTTCGCGATGTCGATCAATAGGTCCCTCACACTTTTGTACATTATCGTTTTCATCAACCTCCCTCCCCGCTGAACGACGCGAAAGATCGCGTATACATATCTCCGCCTCTCTTCGAGACCGCTATTCTTCTATCCTGCAACATTGTTTAGTTTCGCACAACACAATAGTTTTTGGCGCGATAAGACAAAGCTCTGAAAACAATGATATGTGTGCAACGTATTTTATCTTTGATGATAATAAAAAATCATGAAAAATGTTACACGTTTATATATAGACGTGCGTGCGCGCGCGCGCGTCTGTGTATTTTGAAATCTAATTCTCTCGGTCACTTTGTAACGTGACAAGCCGGTTTATTGTGTGCCAATTTTTTTCAAGTCTAAGCAACATATGCCGATATATCTCGAAATACAAAATGACCGGCGGTAGAAAGCAATGGTGTCACCCGAAGATAATTAACGATGCGGGACCAGGTGCTTTCTACGGTAGAGTCGGCGCGAGTTCCGATCGCGCATGTCCCTCGCGCGTGGCGATCGTGTTCGCCGATTCCGCGTCATTCGGCAACAATCTGCCGGTTGCATCTACGTGTTGCCGACTTAACAACTGATAAATTGCGCGGTCGACAATGACGATGAGCCACTGACCGCGAAATAATCTCCCGCGAGACTACACAGTGGTATCGGTTAAAAAACCGGAAGAATACCAAGCGCAATCGCGACTAATAGGTAAGATCGCGCATTTGCTATCGCGTTTGCGGTGTGACGCGGCGGTTGCAAACCGATCTCTCCCGTCTTTCCTGATGCGCAGCCCAATATATCTCGATCGCGAAGATCCTGACGGCGAGGGAGTTCGATCCCACGACGCTGTTAGCGCGTCATGCGGAATCGGTTCAGGCTTGGAACACATATTACGTGCACCGATCTGATAAGTCACGGTTAGAAGCAGAGCGCGGCCATACGCCGCTCTACGTAAGAGTAATGGCAATTTCTAATCCGAAAGATGAAACACCGGCCTACAGAGAGCAACTCTCGTTCGCGAGCAACTTTGCGCAATGTGTTTGTATGCGCGATATTCAAATATCCAACAAAAAATAGAGGAAGAAGTAAAGAAAAAAAGAAGTGGTAGAAAGTAATTAGATTTTAGTGACAGTAAGTGTTAATTAAAAACATGTCCAGTATGTACACCGACGATCAGAAAAATCGCGAGATCAGTAAAACTTCTACGAAGATCCGCGTGTCAGCAGCGATGTTCGTCGATTCCGCGCCATCCGGAATCGATACCCGCGGCATTCGGCATGGGGATACATCGTGTAGTAGGTAGGTAGATGCGCGCGAAGCCGATAAGTCACGGGCTGGAGTACCAGCTTTGGTGTGTGTGTGTGCGTGCGTGTACATACACGGAAATAGAAGAGGACGCGCCTCGCGCACACGTATGTGTACAACACACGTCGCAATGGGGCGAGCGGTCGCGCACGAGAGCGAGAACGCGGAGAGAGGGGAGAGAGTGAGGGAGAGAAAACGTGCGGTCTGATGCGCACACACGCGGAGCGAGCGAGTGCACGTGCATGCGCCGCGCGGGAAGGTTTTCGCGCCGACCATGTAGGCTAAGTCGGCGGCCGGCGTACATGGGAACTGATGCCGTGTGCGCCTCGCGCGCTGGCCGAGAGGCGGAAAAAAGTCCCGCGCGAGGCCGAAAAAATGAATTCGTGCGCATCCCGTGCCCACACGTCTTAACTTTCACTTTGCTCGGGGATCGGGCAGCGATGCAGCAGCTAGCGCGCCCGTCGTCGTCGAGCTTCGCGCGCGCGATTCCGCGAGATACGTCCGAGATGAACGGCGAGCGAGCAAATCGCGAGCGTCGCGAAGGATAGACAGAGAAAGAGAGGGAGAGAGGAGTTTAGCGTTGTTCATTTATTGTTATTATCATTATACCGTGAAATCGTCCTCGTCCGCACGGATTCTTGAATGCAAAGAGAGAATGCAAAGTTTTAGTTAGTTATTGTATTTTGTGTAATCTCTCTCTCTAATATGACATTTGATGTAAAATTGCAACATATTGACGTCTCTCAGAATTGTAATGACGAAAAATAGGAAATTGACTATGGTGTTTCTGACGTGACAGCGCTACGACGATTCGAGTTCGAGAAGAACGGTGATATTCGGTGCGAGATTTCCGCGCTTCGAGAAGAAACCCTTAAACGTGGATCGCAAATCTCGAGCACCGAGTGATGTATCGCGCGTTCGTATCGCGATAACGATCTCCTTTCGGTAACGATCGAAATGCACCGCGCTTTCTTGAAGCGCAGATACCGCGGCCGCACGATAGACATCGGTCTTCTACGTGGCGCGGGAAACTGTTCTCCCGCGAGTAGATTTTTCATTAAGTTAACATATAAACGAGATCGGTTTGAGATACACACGATCTTGCGATGTTTTCGTAGCTACGACGCTTTCTCGTGTGTCAGAAAGATTCGTGACCAATTCTTTCAAAGCTCTTTCTTCTTCAAATATTGAGATGTTTTGTCAAAACACGTTCTAACCGCTTAAAATAAAAATTAATTTTGTTGTGATCTTTGCAAGAAACTCTACTCGTTAATTAGGTCTTCGGTTTTAAAATAAACGAAAAGAAAATCGGTTGACAGCTTGTACTTAATCTTTCGACATTAAATGGAAGATAAGGAATGACTAATATCGCACACATAAGAAACGAATGTCGGGAAACGAATGCTTCTATTAGATACGCGGCTTTATACAGACTTGTGTTTGATAGAGCCCGGCGAGGTAATCATGGAAATGCGAACGTGTTTCCTTGTTACTTGCGATCAACGCAATAACCGTATGACTCACTCGAGACTTTTTCGCATGCAATTTTAAACTCATGCTATTTATCTGATCAGAAAAAGAGTACGTGCGTATGTGTATGTGCGCGTGCAAATATTTATTTTTTCACATTTTAATGTCATCACGATTCTGTTTACTGAAGAAATATTACAAATAAATATGAGCAAAAATAAAATAAAAAAATAAAAAAAATATCAATTAGACTTCTCTTTAATACTGAGATTGCGCGAGTTTCTCTCACACTGTCGCATGTTCAGATTTAAATTCTTTCCCAAACAGCCTCACAATTCTACTTGGATAATAGTGTCTGCTGCAACACGAAAATTTCTCTTGCGACACGAAGCGCGGCAAAGCCCGACAACGAACGCGACATGTCCATCGCTCGTCATGCGGCGGCTTCTGACCAGCGGTTACACAGAAATCCCCCTTTTGTCGCGGCGGGAAAAAAGTCGGCGAAACCGCTAAGAGCGCAATCTGAATACCGCTTCGCGGCGTCACGATTCGGCGCGAGACGATGTCACACGAAGCAGCGCGTCGCGGCGCAACGAGACGCGGCGGATGCCGCTAAAAGCCCGCCGAGACCGCCTCGTGAGCCGTGGCGGCCGCAATTTTCATTAAACATTGTGATTTCGCGTAATGTGCTTTGCCGATTTTTTCCGACAACACCGCCGCCTCGACAGTTTGCTTCCTACTTCTATTATTCTCCCGGTTAGGACGCGGATTCATACAGAGTGTCTCGAAAAACGAATACTGGTTTCAGCGGTTAGTTTTATATAATGTGTGTTAATTTAATTCAATAAAATTTAATTGTTTTTTATACATTGATATATAATGTTTTGTATTAAATTCATATTGATATATAATTTTATGAAAAATAGAAATTACATTCAACGATCGGCGGTAATATAATTTTTAAACTCGATTTTAATTCAACACAATGTTGCGAGTACCGTGTTTAATTAAAATTAGTTTACAACTTTACTGAAAATTAAATTTTATTACATTGTAGTTGAAAAATTGTCTAGCTGGCGATTTTTATGGTTTTTTAATTGTTTAAAGAATCTGTTAATAAATATTACGTGATGAGTGCCAAGACACCCAGTATAACACCGCGAGGAACTACTACTGACAACGACGACGAAGACGACGAATTTACTCCCGCAGCTCTCTCCTTTGCAGGACAATGACGATTGCGAAAACAAGAGTCCTTTTGCGAAATCTAGCTGTGTTGATACTTCGCGAGTGTTTCAAGTAGTCGCGGTTTAATTCTCGCAAATTGTTGAATAAGTTTTCTGAGTAATTTAAAATGTTAATTTAAAAGTATATTTAAATATGTTAATTCGCAGAAACATATTTATATATAAATATTAATTTAAAATAATCTTTTTTTTATATACGCAGTATTAAGTGTTTCTAACTATCAAATGTTATTTTTGCTTCTCGTGATTGTTATGTGGATCTCGCACACCTGTTTTTTCTCGATTATGGCATCGGCTTCCGTAACATCGTTAGCCGTTTGTTGTTGTCAGTACATCTCCGACCATTCGGTCACGAGTCCGAGGACTCGCACAGCTGTTACTCTACATTGTAGAAAGTTCTGCGCACGTTACACAGAACGTAACATCATGCGCATGTATGCTCGAAACTATTTGTTCTGTTAGTTAGATTCTTCAGTCACTCGATTCGCAACTTTGTACGGTCCGTGTAACAAAATTAGATTTTGCAGAACTTATATTTAGTTTGTGTTCTTAGCTATATATGTACACTGTGCAAATGCCTTTGACATATTCACTTGAAAAAGAGATATCATTGATAACGTACGATTATATCAGCGCAAATTTGAACATCTCTGACATATAAGCTCGCATTTGTCTTCCGTGAATGTCACATTGTCTTTTCCCGCTGTTCACTTCGAACCCGCCTCTGTAACAAGTCTCGATAATTACTCGGGCCGCCCACGCAATCTCTCTGAAAAATCGACGATATAGCGCCGCGCGAGACGACAATGATTATTCCGATAAATTTGCGCGCGGGCTTCCACGGCGTCGGCGTGCGGATCGGAGAACGTCGCGAAGAGAAATAAACGAGTACTTTCCATATTATTCTCGAAGCAAGAGAAAGAACGGAGTATTTAGATCTGAAAATATAATTGTTTATTTCCTCTAAGAATTGAAGAATAATTCTGAGATTGGAATATATTATCCTTCCTCTCTCTCTCTTTTTCTAACGCGGTAAAATACGCGTTTAATTGTAACATCAAAATAAAGATTTCAAAAATTCCTTTGAGAAAGGAGACGGAATTCAATACACAGACAGAAACAAATTGCAAAATGTTAGGCGAATGTCTTGAAAGACACGGGAGAGACGCGATGATAAAAATATCACAGCGAGACAAGTACATACATCAAGTAAAGCGATGTTACGGCGGGAAATACCTCGGGGGTCGCGACATTTGGCCAGGTCCGGTCGCGATAATGGAAACGCTTCTTGAAGAGTGCCGGCGCGGCGTAGGAGGGCGGCGGTGAAGAGAGCTCGAGGTGAGGAAGAAGAGGGACGGGATAGGTGCCGGCGGAGAAGCGCATGCAGATGAATAGCTCGCAGAAACCGTGAGAGTCTACGCGGTTGCCCTATATATCGGGAGCAGGAGAATCGACGAGAGAAGAACGGAGGCTGCTCGGCTCGCTCACGACTCTCTCGTGTGCTGCTGTGTCGCTCGTCTTTTAAAACTTGAACTCGGTCGGTCGGTCGGTCTGTCGGTCGGTGAGACGGACGGACCGACGGTCCCTACTCCACTTCTCGCCGTTACTGAGTGGCAAAGAATCACCCGAGCCACTCGCTACCGCTAGAAGCGTTCAGAAGAAGAAGAAGCAGAGACGAGCCAGACGGAAGCTGGATCGTGATTTAGAGATTGAAGATACCAAATCGAGATATCTGCGATAAAATCTGATATCGGGGCTTTCGCTTCGATTTCAAGACAGCCGATAAATCGGCGATGAGTTAAATTACTCATGTGTGTAACAAAAGTGATGTCGTTCTACTAAAAATAAAATTAATGCGCCATAAACGGCAATCAAAAGAGAAATTTGGACCGATGCGATGGATCAACTAGCTGCGCTATCAAGCATAGGATGAACTTTTGGCTTCTGGCATGCGCTGAATTCTACCGGTCGACGCGTTCGTTCCCGGGGCTCTCACCTTTGACTCAGCGACATGATCGCGAAGGAATTAAGGACAACTTCCAAGGGGGGTCTCTGATTTATGCCTCTTCTCTTGTGGAAGTTGTTGTCTGTCGGCTAGAGACTAGGTTTATGACGCGTGCGGTGTATGTACGTTGTAGAGACGCGAGCGTCCGACGCGACCGGTTACCACGTTACCGATTGGACTTCGTAATTCAACATCCGCAGACAGTCGGAGTTATACATCGTAATTTATAGCTCACGTTGATTGCGCGCACACGCGCGCTACCGTGTGTAACCAGCCAATGATGAAGGTGTAAAATGTCATTTCCGATTTGCCAATACAATAGCGTTGCGCGAATGTTTATGTTCAGCTTGAATTTTAAGGATAATTTATTACGATCCGTTATTAAGAGGAATCGATTCTGACAATCGTAGATAGGAGAAAGTGCGGCAAACGTTAGATATTTAGACATTAATAACGACTTCCTGAGTCGCGGAGATGGCGGTCATCGATACAACACAACAGACGACGGATAGATCGCCAATTTCCTCTCGCGCACGCATTAATTGGCCGCGTGTCGCAACTTCCCAGATCTTCTGCGCGCGCGACAATCGCTTTTATTCGCGAAATTGCGAAAGAAAGACAGGCCTCGAAAACGTGACCGCGACGGCAAAGTCGCATCGATCGTGGTGTGGTGCAAGGTAGCTAAAGCACACACGAGGAGCACCCGGTGTCCTTTGAAACTAGAACTCGACCGATCTATCGATTCGAGCGCGCCAGAGTCAAAGAGGAACAAGCGAGGATCGGTGACTCCTCCAGAGCTCGTGGAAGAGCGATGGTGAAAATATAGAAGAAGGCGCGGGAAGAGGAAGTTGTGAGCGCGAGTTGTGAAGAGAAGCAAGAAAAGAAGATGAAGAAGAAGTGTAAAAGAGCGAGACAGAGAGAGAGAAGAAATCGGCGTGCCTAGTTGTGCCGACTAACCGTACCGATGAACTTTCGGCTCCTGGCGAGCTCGATGAGTAGTGACCGCCGTCCACGCTGGATACACGTACATTGGACAGATACAAGTATAAAAGATTCTATACAGGCATACCACAGGCACACCACTACGCGCGACCACCTACGACTTACAGGCCAGCTAAACCTTCACCGTACGTGCACCGCGGAGAGGTCGTGCCGAAGGTGGCCCGGCGTTGAGGATCGTGCGAATGCGGCCTAAGCGGCGCGGAGGTCTGCAGATCGGTGAAAAGAGAAGTAAGAGAACAGGGAGGGGGGGACCTTTTAGAGACGTCGTTTGTAGGACTCGATATATCGGACGCGATGCCGATCGCGCGCGCTGATCGAACATCTTCGACTCGTTTCGATCGGAATCATTTCGCGAAATGTACGCACGTGTGGCGAAAATCGAATCTAGAACAGTTTAGGAAACTGATTGTGTGATTAAATGTTATTTGAAAAAAATGTGCCTTTAAAATAACCTGCGAGCACATTTTGTGTTTTTAATTTTAAATACTGAAAACAATTTTACAGGTAATATGTGGTGTATTTAATTAAGTAATTAAGATACAGATTGTTGAGGAATAATAATTAGCTTTTTAAGTAAACACTTTTAGATAGAAAGCCAACAAACGATTATCTTACTGTGAGTCATGTTTGAAGTCATTAGTACTTCATTATGAACATCACGATCTCGATTGAAGGGGAAGGCGGAACAGTAGCGAAGAAAGAAAAGGAGCGGGATTCGCTGTGAACACGATAGTTTCATCTGTTTGCTTTGGTTCGGTGTATTCCGGTAGCAACCCCGAGAAAAGGTAGGAACTAACGCAACAAAGTCAAAACGTGAGAGAAAAAGAGGATACGTCAGAAGGAGGGGAGTTGGTTAGCGTGGCCGATCGATCAGCATCGGCGGTTTTTGCGCTACCCATATGTCATAGTCGGCCCGGTCGAGAGCATGCCGTGGCATAGAGAGACCAGCTTGGGCTCCTCCTCTCTCTCTCTATGTCCATTCATGATATGTGGCGGAAATTTCGATGGGTGGCCGAACGGCACTGTCATAACCGCGCTCGCGTTAAAGCGATTTATACAAGAATTTCTCCCTTCCTGCTGAGATTCCTCCGACGTTAGAGCACGTTCGTTAATTCTCTCTTGAAAATGATTCATTCGACACATTCCGTTGCGTCGGCGATCTTATTAACGAAAACAGAAAATCGAATTAACGAATAAAAACTGCGCATTTTTTTTTACGCTTACGTAAAAATATTTCGTCAACGTCAAATACTGGTCGCTTCTTAACGGCGTCTGCGTCGTTATTATACTTGCGTAACTTGACACATATATATTGTTAGTTTCGATCTCTTTTGTTGTTTTGATCTCGTGATTTGCGCCCGATAATCACCGCTGACGCATGTGACCCGCGAATCGCTCGAACACGCGCAACTAATATTATACAAAAGCGAGGTCATCGGGCGCAAGATCGAAGACCGGTACCGATCTCAAATTCGGCACCGGGACAATGGCTAGAGAGCGTGACGGGAGATACGAGGAAAGAAGATGACGCCGAGGAAGAACGTAGAGATAGAGCGAGACGGAGAAAGGCAAAAAAGAGACAGAAAAAGACAAGATGACAAAGAGGAGGGAGAGGGTGGGGTGGTACGTGGGTGCAGCGGTGCTAGAAAGTGTCCCAGACCGAGAGGAGAAAAAAGAGTCCGGGTCAGTTTGAATAATTTTGACCACACCTCTCGTCAAAGCGATACACCAGCGTATGAATACATACATTTAAATGCGCCCCGCCGCCCGAGAAAGTATTGTCCGAATTTTTAAGCGGCTTCGCGCGGAGGAGCCGCGAGCGGCGTCGCCGTCTCTCGGTACAACGTCGCGGAGCGTCGCCGGTCCCCAGGTGACCGATATTTCTCGCTCTCTCGTCGCGAAACCACCTGACTGCCTCACCAATTTTTCTCTCCTCCCTCTTCCTCTTCCTCTCTCTCTCTCTCTCTCTCTCTCTCTCGGTCACCTATCGCGTCCTCTTTCCGCTGTCTTTCCTCCATCTTACTCGTTTCTCGAAACAATGCAAATTTATGCACCGCGGGAAAGAGAAAAAGCCGGAAAGAAGAAAGAATGCCGTTTCATCCGTCGAAACCGGAAAACTCAACGGTCGCTCGATCTTTGAGAGGGGTTATGCGCACAAGATTTTCATTAAGCGAAACGGAGGAAGATGTTAAGCGAGAAATCGCGAGTATGTAAACCGCATTCTCGAGATGTATAATAAATAAAGTTGTGTGAGATATATACTTTTTGTAATTGTGTCTCGTTGCCTCGCAAAAACAGACAAATTTTATTCGTCGGTATGATTTCGAGGAATTACGAGCTCGGTCGTGTACCGTTAAGAACAGGCTTACGATTAGCCTTCCACCGCAATTTGAATATAGATTCGCAAGAAGAAAGCGGGAGAATAAGAGAGAAAGAGAGAGAACTTGAGAGGGCCACATGGGGCTTCGATACACGTCGGTACAAGAGCGATCATAAAATATTATCGTACATGATCGTCTCTAATTTTACTATTTACATTTATTTTACGCACAAGTCAAATATAATAATATTAATTATACAAAGATCGCATAATCCCCTGGTCGAAACGTGCAATCCGTTAATAATAATAAAAAATTAAAAAACACAACCAATTGTGTTTGGACTCTATTGGCCTGTTTTATTCGATTATTTAATACTAATTATTTATTTTTTTAATATTACCTAACCTAATATTAATCATTTGAGAAAAGAGAAGACAGCTAAAGAAAGTAGTAAATTAAGTAGAATTATTAGAACTTCATTAATCTTAGTGAAAATTTGAATTAGTTTGCAACGTTTAGAAAAGCTCAACTCGAAAAACCAGGTACATAATGCAATAATTCAATTTGTGTTGGAATATTCAAATATCTAATAGTAATGTAAGTGCGAGTTTAGCAATATTAGCGCGATTTTCCTTGTCGCGATAAACGACAAGAACTGGCACCTTTTGCCTGCCCATACATTCCGATTGGTAGGTGTGAATCGGTCGCACAGGCAAGCCCAGCGTCGTGCAATAGATCGAATCGCATTATGAAGGCAAAATCACGATGCAATACAAAAAAATACGAGAATTTTGGAAAAAATACGAAATGTGCGCGAAATAAAAAGATGACGGTAACAGCTGAACGTTTCTTTACAAAAGGATTCTCTCTCTCTCTCTCTCTCTCTCTCTCTCTCTTTGTCATACAAGTTTGCATTAAATATAATAAATTGGATAAACAATATTTTTATTCGTTGCGATACTTAAATAGATACTTAAATAGCGTGCGATTTAAGTATCGCAACAAGTAAAAGTCTTTCATCTAATTACTTGACAATATACGGGTACTGAAGATCACTTCTATGTCTTAGACGCGACATAAACCTCGCGTATAATATGGCTTAACGTTTCCAGCGTCTTATGACCGTTCGCGCATTCCGATTGGTGAGTGTGAATCTATGGCACGTACGGACGCGTGGGTATGGTCATTAGAGTATTAAAGTTCGTCTGTTGCATCTGCTTACGTTGAAACGACGGTTCATAAGAAGAAAAAACGTTCATCGCGTTTCTGAAAAAATTTCGTTGGAAAGCAAGCGATTTGGTATCGTAAAATATATCAAGTTCAAAGATAGAAGTCTTCGATGCGGAATCAAAAAGCGAATGGTGCGCTCGTGTCTTTTTCACGATGACGAGGGAATTTTCGAAACGGGTGCGGCCGCGCTATAAGACAAATTCGTCGAGACGTATTGTGGGTCGAACGAGACAGCACAAGTCCCATTTGCATACACGCGAGATCTTCCGATTCATCGCGTCAATCACATTCGCGGAAAAAACGTATGTATTAGCATAGACTCGTGGTTCCAATAAGCTATCGGAGGTTCAATACCGCGACACACGCATATCTCCGACTATGTGTTTCGTAACGACGCCGCTTCGAATATAAGTTTTCTCGCGTGTTCTCTTTCTTTTTCACAATTAAATTGTTCTGATAGCGCGAAATCTACTTTTTTTTTATTTAGAAAATTCCAGGTTTAGAGTTTACGGCACGAATTCTTTATTCGAATGACTCGGTTATTCGTCGTATAGCGCGATATTGGATCCAAATTATTTCATCCCTAAGAGTAAAAAGATGTATTCTATTTTTCTTCTCCTCCGGGAGATACGAAGGAAAATTGAATTTTCACGATTAACTTATTTTGAAATTGAATTTCTATAGACACGCCGCGAGACAAATGCCGAGTCTGCTCGCGTCGCGCGATTCCGTAGAGTGCATACCGCGATATTTTCGGTACCGACTGTCATATCGACTTTACTGTCGCAAAGAAAAGAACGAGCTCGTCGGGCAAAAACATATAAATATTGCGCAATGTTTAGTATGCGATAAAATAAACCGCAACATCTAACATGAAATTAAAGAGTACAAAATAGATGCGTAGTGTTAATCTATTAAAGAGAGAGCAAACATAAATAGACAAATCTAACAAAGAAAACAATGTTCGTATATTTTTGTCAAACGTAATAAAACAAAAACAACAAATCTAATCAAAAAATCTACAAGAAAAATCTACAAGAGAAAAAAAGACAAGACTCTCATTTTCTTCTAAATAAAGTTATCTTCAAAGTTTCACGAGCTTTTGAACTAGAGAGTGACGCGCATCGTACGCAATTTCTCGAGTTTTGAGTACGGTTTGCGGTATTTTCGGTGCAAACTGTTATTTTGACTTTTACGGCCCGCAAGCCCCGGGAGAACATTATCGGTGACATTTGTCCGCGCCGGACAAAACATGTTCCGGTCCGGCAGGATGACCCTAACGCCGCGCCTTTTGTCGAGCGAAAGGCACCCAGCCGACCCGGCGTGTCTTTGTCATTATATAACGCCATTGTGGCCGCACTTGCCCGGCGTAGAAGTCGACTATGCCTTTGCATATTATTAAAATGACGATGATTGTCATTTTTGTCCCCTCGCCCCCTCATCCCCCACCACGGTGAGCTGCCGCCGATTCCTCCCCTCCGTCCACTCCTCGCCCACCCTCAGCCGTGTGTATGCGCCACCGACACTCATACACACGATCTGCCGCTCGTGGGCCCGCGTGTCTCTCCTTCCTTCTTTTTCTACGGTGACGGAGAGACAGGAGAACTCAGGAATTCCTTCTCGTCCCGTTTACTCTCTTCTTTCTCTTAGTCCCGCTCATCGTCGCACGCGAACGCAAGAGTCTTAGCTTTAACTCCTACGTCCCTCCTGATGTGTCACTCTCCCTCGCTTTGCCTCTCACACGCTCGTTTCTCCCTCGTCCGTCCCGATCATTTCTCTCTATCTATCCGAAGGCTTTTCGCGTCGTCCCCTATCTTCGTCGTCTTTCAACGCGCGCAGAAGAAGACTCGTCGTTTCTGCTCACTGTGGCTCGCGTGCTGTGTATATACATCGTATACACACGCAGCGACAATAATCGTAACTTTCGTTGGCGATGATGCACAAAACGATCCGCGCGCCGTTACAAACGAGCGAAGCGAATCGACCGCGAACGCTTGAATCGACCTCGCGAATCACGTTACAATTGATTTCTTAAAATGCCACGAACTTTTTTATTCGACGCAGGTACTGCTGAGCTCTGCAATTAATTTTTTGTATCACTGTACACAAAACAGAGATGTGAGAAGAGAAGTACTCTCGAAATTTTTCTTCGAGCGAAATCTCACTCCAAACTTGAAGTAGATATTCACTCCAAGCGATAGTGAAAATACTGCCACTCAGCAAGTGAAAATTCACAAAAAAATGACACGATTCAACTTGAACCGTGAAGTGAATGTAACGTTTGAAATTTATTTAAAAGTATAAATTAGAATAAACATTTATGTAAATATTTGGGAAAAAGGGAGCTAAATTGAGTATTTCATCTATATGTACGAGCCAAATATTCTATACGAATTTTCAAATCGAATTCAGTTCAAATTATTATATGTATTAATTAGAACATTATTTCTTTAAACATAAACATGTTTAGATAACTAAGAAAATATATTTTGCAAACATTGATCAAATAAATCTTCTCATATAGTTTAATACTATATGAACTTAAATTTTTTTGTTAAACATTTGTTATTTAAATATTTTTGTTATTTGCAATAATAATTATTCAAAACAAACAGATGCATTTTTACTTTGAGAAATTTAAAGACTATGTTTTTTATCGTGTCCAATGCGCTATAAAATGAATAATGTAAAAAGCACATAAACGCAGGTAAACAATTTTGCAGTTATTTTTAAGATAAACTTCCGATCATTTCCGATTTCACACATGAAAAGTGCGTGTAATTCCGCAAATAATACGAGAAAAAAAGAACAGATTATTTTCAGGACAGAAACGCGTTTGTGCGCAAAAAACAAACGCGGCAATGCTGATAAAACATGAACACTCATCAAATTTGTCGAATGCAAACACGCGTTTTTCATGGCCGGCGGTCTGATGATTCGTCGGCCAAACGGCCGACGGAAATTCATTGATAGCAACGCGGGACGTCATGACGCAACTCCGCGAGTCTTTCGACGTGGAAGTGTCCTCCATCGGCTTCTCGGTAAATTCGATACACCTGTATGCCAATTGTTTTGACATGTGTCCCCATTGTGCGACCTCTTCAGACTCGGGACGACAGACACACATTCACGCGCATTCGAGGACCCGTTCGACCTCTTCGCACGTCACAAACGCGGCCTATGCGGGTCGTACGTATATACAGTACGAGATCGAAAAAAAAAACAAAAAGAAGAGCGATAAAGGCAAAAAGAGATGAAGAGAGATAGAGAGAGCGGGGAAAAGCGGGGAGACTCTCTTTGATCACCATTGAAGAAAAAAAGAACGAGAGAATTGGAAGGGGGTCCCGAAAATGGGGAGAGAGTCCGGCGAACGGATTCAATTTTCTGATTAGACCGCGCGTGTAACGGTGTTGAAATTTCTCGACCTTGCTCTCGCGATTTGACCGATACTCTACATCCGAGAAATCGTCTTCAGACTGCGTCACGAAGACGCAAAACCACAGGTCGTTCGTACTCTGAACGTAGTGCGCGACCGCGAGAAAAAAAAAGAGAGAGAGAGAGAGAGAAAGAGAGAGAAGGCGCGAGCGATCTTTTTGGGCGCGTCCGCGACGAACGCGCCGGGGACAGGATATAGGTTTTCTGTACGAGCGCGCGGCGGAGAAAGTTATGGCTTTTCTATTGTCTCGCGCGGGTGCTATGACCCGGCCGATGGTCGCTGTTGAATTAAGCGCCACGACGAGGATGTGCTCCGTCTTTATTCGCGCGAGGCGTGTAATGACGCCTCGGTGCCGAAAGGTCGTTAAAAAACTGCTCCGCTCCGTATATATTCAGTTATAACCTCCGTTGAAGTTGAGTTTACGATGTGAAAAATTTATAGCTGATTGAGAAGCGGACAAAAAAACATTTCGCGTGTAATTTTTGTTTACGAGTTACAATAAAGAAATTTTCACAATTTTGTTGATGAATATCGTAACAAGTACCTAATGATTCTTCATGCAAATTGATGTTGTTACTGATGCGTAAGAATTCTTGATTATATCTGGATGCGTTTGATTATATCGTAGCGCAATTAAGCATACGTGACAGTTCACCGTGTTTCAAAGCTCCGCGTTATCCAGATAAAAGTTAGTTTCGAACGAGAAAGAAACCAGCTTTTACTAGTTTTAGTATCCATTTTTAATATTCATTTTTTTATAATCTGATTTTGACAATCAGTAGTAGATGTAAAACTCAAGTTTTGGAACGTAAACTCGCTTAATCTTCGTTAAATTTCTGAAAATCTACAATATCATTTACACATCAGAGATTTGATTCCCGATAGTCTTTTTTTCAGAGCGGCTAGTATTACGGCGCAGGTCGTTCTCCAAATCGACCGACGTCCTCCTTTTTTTGCCGCCACGTCTATACAGGTGGTCAGTTGCCCCGACGAGACCCGCATCGTATGGGACAGGTGAGGGCCAATGAGATAAATTCGATCTGACCCTCATGACCGAAGGGTATATACATTAAAACGCATAATTATGCAAATCTATAGCGTCAACATTCTCGCAGAAAAAAAGTCGCTTAGTGTATGCGTTTTCAATTGAAAAATTGTGAAATGCAATTGCATTCTGTTATGAAAACAAAGAGTGAACTGTCATAAATCGAGACAAATTTTTAGACATCATATATGATGATTAATCAAACTAAATTTTTTATTAATTGCAAAAAAATCAGAGCTAAATTATTAAAATATAATAAATTTTACAATTATTATAAAGACATACGTCATCGCAAAGATTGAAGGTAAGAACGAAAACGCGGCTGAGTATTGGACGAACATTTCGAGCTCGCGATGAGCGCTCAAAACAAACTGAACAGCAGCTAGAATAACACACGCGTAAAAGATGCACGCGGGCCAGATAAAAGCGTGGATAAGGAAAAGGGCCGCGAGTACAATACGTCTACTAGATGCAAGACGCAAACCTGAGCAGGAATGAGGAGAAGAAGACGGAGAAAGAGAGAGAACGGGCCGGCGGACGATCCTAATCTCTCTCTCGGGTCGAGGCCGCGGCCGAAAATTCAATTAAACTTTTGATATACGGGCGGTTCTCCGAGCGCGGCTGTGTAAACGAAAATTTCGCAAGCTTCATGTACTTTCCTTGGCCGATTCGACCGCCCGGTGGGATCATCCGCAGACGCATTGCCGACCGACTTCTAAAACGATTAAACCGCGGTGACTCGTCCGCGCCGAGGGCATCGCTGTGATCCATAACGTTCACCTCGGCTGAGATTCGGTTCAGCTTTTCTGAATTTCCGGCCCTCGAGCAGTAAAGTCTACATAGAAACGGGCCGGAAAAAGGACAATAGAGCTTTCTTAGAAGAAACAGAAACATGCGACGGTAGTTTTCAAACAAATGGATATAAAAGAGACGCGTAATAATAAAATATACATATCAGAAGCAAGTGATTAAAAAAAAAATAAAAACATATTACGATAACAATAAAGATTTCTATATTAGTGGATTATATGTATAATATTCCTGGAATGGTTTTTCTTTTTTTTTAGATTTAATACTCTTTTATCGCGTATAGCGACTATTTCCTTCTGCTCCATTATTCTTCACAATAGGATATTACTACAAGCAAACTTTTCGGACAAGGTAGCAGAAATGTAGAATTAGGGAAGACGCGACGTCGCTGGAAAATTTATCTCGATGCGATTTACCGGATTCGGAGTTGCAGCAACCGTTTCCGAACGCCCGGGGCGACGAGTCGTTTCCGCCGCAAGGATATCATCGATTGTCTCGTTTCTTTCGATTTTTTCTCCTTTTCTTTGTCGGACAACGCACGCGGGGAGAGCGTGATTTGTGCAGGGAGCATGGGGAGATTTTTTTTTTCTTTTTTCATCGTTGCTTTCTCGGATCTGAGATTCGAGTCTAAATTGAGATCACGTGTTTAGGATGCGGAGGATTACGGGGAGGAAGAGGATTAGTGGGAGCGAGCGACTCGGAAAGAACATCGGGCGCTGGATCGTTGATGATAATTGATTCGGCTGTCGTGGATTTGTTTCTAATTACGCGACTGCTATTACGAGACTTTACAAGATTATGCTAATTCGACTTTCGTTGGTCGATAACAGCTAGATCCATCTGATTTTTTCCACTCAATGTCAATTATTGGTTAAATACTAGGCTATTTACAGATGTTTAGTGCTCCGGCAATTTAGCACTTTATTTTCCAAAGACATTTAATTAAATTTTATCAGTCATACGTAACTTCTGTTGTTTTTTTTTCTTACCATAAATAAAGCAATAATTCTTCATATTAAAAATAAGACACGTGTATCTTCCAAAAATTTGTTTGTCGCGATTGATCAGTCTCTCAGAAGCCGAAAGAAACGGGCGCTAAGGACAGTGGCGTCTATTTTTACTTAACACACGTAACTATCCAGCTGCAGGCCTTCTCGCGGTTCGATCGTGCGAGAAACGTCACGATCCGCCTTTCAGCCGAGAAAAGGCAGGGTGTTCGCGGGCGTTTGGTTCCGGGTTTTCCTAAGAAAAAAAAACGAAATAATAATCGGACCGGCCGATCCGAGGAAGCGGTCATAATCAGAATCGGCGGAATCGCCGAAATGTGGTGCGCGCGTTGAATGAGAAATGCGTTCGTCATCTATGTGTGTTGGGGATTCCGTCGCGTCGCGGCTCGCTTTCTCTCGGACAAATCGTCCATCATAGGCAAATATGACAAGCGGACAGCGCCCCCCACAAAGGAGATCCGGCACCGTGAAAAATCTGGCAGAACTGACGCTGCAAATTCGGACCTATCTCGCAATCGGCGGGGCCCGTGTGTGAGGCCAAGAACCCGGCTTGAGGGAAAGGTGTCCGAGGAGAAAAGGCGAGAATAAGACCCTTTTACAAGGTGTGCGTAACTCTCTTTTGGAACGCGCGACGCAACCGGACGCCTTACGAATCGTTGCACACCGCTAAAATCGTTTACGATCTCCGCTCGAAATAGGCTCTAACGTATTCTTGTTCAAGCGTAGAGACACACGTGACGTAAGAATATTATGAAAGGAAGTATTTACGATGTGTACATAACACCGGCTGTGCTATCGCGCGTTCATGATAATAAGTTTTACGCGAGATATCTTATGCGAATTCTAATAATGTTAAAAAAACTTTTTCCGTTAATTTGAATAAAATATATCAGCTACAACACAAGATCTCTTGAGTTAATAATATCTGATGAAGCAAATTTTGAAATCACGCGAACAACGCCGATCGTGTGCTGCATTTCTGGAATTGTCGGCGAGAAAACTTTGTTGGAGAGAGAGGGAAATTATTTTTTTTCCGTTTTGCCGGCTATTTTTGTGCAGTCTTGCGCCCAAGAAGTTACTGACCTCTGGCCAGTCTGCGGTACAGCGAGTCGCCTATTTTTAAACGCACGAAAAATGCATAGTCTCCCTTTCGAAAAAAGTCGGAGAAACGAAGAAAGAAAGAGAGAGAGAGAGAGAGAGGAGAGATGTCGGAACGAAGTTTATTATACAGTAGTGGTGCGAAAGAAAAAGGGAGAGACTGCTGAAAGAAAGAGAGAAGAGTAGCTGTTTTGTTCGTCGTCGATGTTCTTGATGATATATTTCTTGGAGACACATGAACACGAGTGTTTTTTGGTCAAGAAAACTTTTTTCTTTTGCTCAGGTTTTTTACGAATATTGCGATAGTTTTTTTTTCCGAGAGAAAGATATTTATTACGTATAAATGATTATGTGACAAACAATAACATGAAAAAATATGAGAAAAATTCTAATAGAAATGCAAATTTTTTTGTTCTCTTTGCTTTGCTTATCCTTTTTTTTTTATAGTTTTTTCAAACGTTATTTTATATAAAACTTTATTTCAAACTATCTTATTGTAAATTGCTATCCTTGAAAAGTTGTCAGTGGGATAACTACTTTGAAATCTCCGGAAACGCCTGGCAAGACATACCGATTTACCTGCAAGGATTTCGGTGGCTCGCCAATTTAAAAGTAATTTTCTCCCGAATCCTTTTAAAAAAGAGACCAGCTAAATCACGTCTTCCCACGGTTGGTCAGCTGGTCTGCGTCCAGAAGCGACGATCTATTCGGCCTTCTGCCTTCGTTCTCTTATACTTTCCTCTGTTCTTTTTTTTTTTTTATGGATTCCGAATTTTCTACCTGGGAATTGATCTCGAGCCATCCGAACGTACAGTTAGGTTGAAAAGAGAAAGTAATCCTTTTTCAGTTGTAAATTTTGTTTAAGTAAATCATACAATGGAATTATACAAAATCATACAAAAAATGTGAATAATACAAAATGTCACATAGAATACGCTTTGGAAAACAAAACGTTGAGATGTACCTTTTCACAAACGTGCAACGTCAATATGTTTAGCATCAAATCTGATATTATATAATTATATTGTAAATCACGTAGAAGTAGCAGTGCGCTTCATGAAACATATCATTGAAGCAGCATAGAATCATGCAAATTATTCGATACAGCGAAGTCTTGCGGAACCGTCCGACCGAGCCACGAAGGAAGAGAGAAAATAAGAGACGAAGAGATCGCACAGCTGTGCGGAGTCAATTTTTCGAAAATTGACGCGGCTCGTCACCGGAGACGCTAATGCGAGATCAGAATATCAAGTGCGATCGAGAGCCGTCGAGTAAGGAAAAGGCTCGATCGTATAATCGATCTCGATGAATGGCCGAAATTCGATCAAAGGAGCGATCGTCCATGTTGGATGGCGTGGAAGGACAAGGTCCTCGCTCGGGAAAATTTTCAAGAACACACGTGCTTCTCCCGCGTCGCCCCCGGCGCTCCCCTCTTTTTTTTCTCGAATCGCTTTTTATATATACCTCCTCTTTTTTTTTCGGGCCTAGGATTTTTTTCTTACCCCTTGGCCGGCCATCTGCCGCTACGGAAGGGGCGGCTAAGATGCACGATCTACGGGGTGGGGTTAGCCCAGAGGAAGAAGGATGCGCACACGGTGAGACGGCAGACGAGAGAAGATGATCGAAGGATATAGCCAGAGAGAGAAAGAAAGACGGACGAAGAGGAGATCAAGGGAGACCATCATCTTATTCGGGGGTAATGGCTTAAGGCCCAGTTTAAGATCTCAGCTAGTTGATCTACGTCTACAGGACGAGATTCACATTCACGAAAATCGATTGAACGATGCAGCTTGCGGTTGAAAGTGGTTGGCGCAAAGAATAGCTCGTAGTAATTTCTTTATTTATAAATAACAATTAATAAAAGAAATATTATGCACATAACTCGCTTTATATTTAAAAATATGTGTAAAACACATACTCTTTATATTTACTTTTAATCAAATTTAGATTTATATTTAAATTTATATTTTATTGTTTATCAAGCAGCTTTTTTTATTGATGACGCTTTTATGATATCGACAATTTTAGTCAATTCAAGTGTTTAGCGAGATCAATTTCGATTTTTTTCACGCGAAACATCTTCTCTCACGAAAGCGTCGTTATCCCAAAATAGAAACTTTTTTTACGTCAGCGCGAACTGCAGTCCGTTCTCACGAGCGGAAGGCGCAATCACCCATTTTCCCGAAATTTTTCAGCGGCAAGCCCCCCGGCTCATCGGAGCCGATACCATCGTCATCGTCGATCCACCGTGTATGCAATGTAGACTCGGTCTAACAACCTAGCAGTATTTCAGGTTTTTTTACTCCCCTCCCGAAAATCGGTTTTTTTTTTTGCACCTTCCGCTAGCGAGCGGAATCTGTGCCACTCGGGATACCGTAAGGGTCGATTTCTCTTCTCTTTTTTTCTCTCTCTCTCTTTCTTCATCTAATACTTTTTCCCTCCTATTCCTGCTGTTTTTCTCTTTATCCACAAGGTGTTTCCGTCCTGGTGCAGTTCCGGCGTCCCGACTCCCTCTTTTCTTCGTCATCTTCACGGGTCTCCCCAAGAGAAGGAGACGAAAAAACAGTTGTGGCACTCTCCCCGGTGGTGGCTCCCACCACCCCACGGTGCGCGGTTTCGAGTCGCGCACGCACTACGCGTATATCGTGATAGGAAGAGAAATGCACCTAGAATCATGTTGGCACGCCGGTGCGTTACCCCCGACGAGAACGCAGGATGTTTTTTTCCGGTGCTACTGTATGAGCAGCGGGCCGTGCGAAAGCGGCACGGTGAGAATTTTTTTATGCAAAAATGGACATGGGAAAAAACGGGAGTGCCCGTGGACCGCGCCGCCGCCGCCGTCAATCGTGGACGTCGCGTGCCAGGTGCGAGGACAAGATGATCAGAAATAGAAATTTAATCGATTTACGCATGTATAAAAGTAATATTGCGAGACAAAGCACACAGAAACGAATATAGAAATTACTTCTTCGGATTTCTTACGGAGAGATATCCACAAATAACAGACATGTATTATTATATCGATATCGGAGATTAAAGCTAAAATATCTAACATACTAATTCAATCCGCAAAAATGTCTTCCTAACCGGAAAACCAGAATGTCTAATATTCTAACTCATTCTTTTATTTATGATGTTAAGTATGTGTGTTTTTTTGCAACCTATATATTTTTCAAATTGCGTGTTTGAAATCTTCACGCGTACATCCGACACAAAATATATCTGATTAACAAAAACCAAAAGACGGCGAAGTAATTTAGATTACGAATAAAAATTTAATTCTAATCAATTAACAATAATTGTATGGATCTCATTAATTTTGAAAGAAACTGTATATTGAATTTATTTGTAGAATGTCGCACATTCTGTTTTTACGGAGTCAGAAACTAATTATAATAAAAGTTAAAATACAATTTTGAATCGCGATCTTGCAAATAATTGCAATTTCTTTTAAGAAATTTGTCTTTCTTTCTTTAGAAATATAATTAAGCAATTTGTCAGTTCTTTAGGAACATAATTCATGTGCTATTATTTTGTTTATGTATCTTTTGTTTAGTTGTATTTATTGTGACGCCTCGGTTGGCTCGGAATAATAACTAGATTACTTTTCTCGCGCGTCTTCTTTTTCTTTCTCGATCTTCTTTTCTGATTTCCTAGTTTTCTGCTGTTCTGATTTAGTACACCGTTAAATCATCGACGGCGACCACCGTCGTCTTCGAGTACGGAAAAGTGTCCCATAGGATCTGCGGAAATGCGAAATTCTGCAGGACGTTAATCATTCGTGAAAATCGGACACGTCAGCGTGCATATATTCGTTACATATCGGTCGGAAAGTTTCTCACCAAACGGAATTTTGCCAGAGAAACTAAAGAACTTAAGGAAATATCACGCAATTTTTGTATGTTTTTTGGTTTGGTTCTGTCGAAAGCTTGGAAAGTAGTATGTAATTTTAGTCATTTATTATTAGAAAGATATCGCGCAACTAAACTTTTTGTCGTTTTCTTAAAAGATTTTTCGTCCAAATAAAAAATTGCAATTATCACAAGAAAATACTAATTATTATACGCGAATCTTTCCCGATCAACATAGTAAACCTATGTAATTCACTACGTAGACTATTTAAGTGTAACAAGTTCGGTTGTATAGTTCGATGACCTACGAAGCTTGACGTAGCTTGGCGCCGTTGATGATTGTCAAAATTTTGCCGCTTCGCGGCTAGTATGGGGATATCCAGTTACCCAGAGAGCCCTTCCAAAAATACACCACGGATGAGAGAAAAACGATAAGACGGTTGCAAGGCGGTCGATTTCTCGTGTGTACATGCCGATGGGGACTTTCCGGGAAAAATGGGCCGCGCGCGCGTGCATCGGTGCCAACCCTTGCGACGAGGAACGTCCAAAAACTTCTAAACACCCTTGCAAGGGGTCCGTCCTCTGGTTATATTTGGTAACTCTCTCTTCTCGAGCACATATGCCACAGTGGCGTAGCTACGAATAGACGCGTCCAGCGTCTCTTAATCAATTGTGTCTGGAAAAATTATGGTCAACGAAAGAACCAAGAAAAATATTCTTCGAATACCGAGTCATGCGTTGCGTATGATAAAATTACAATTGTTACTGCGCAACTTTTCTAAATTCTCTGCTTTTCTTAAAACTGCGTACTAAAGTAAATATTTCATTCATGTATTTGATCTAAAAAAAAAAAAAAAAAAAGAAATAGAGTTCAAAAACAAACGTTGAAATCTTTTTTAATTAATTGTTTTGCTTCGGTACAAACAGCCCTCAATAGTACAGTTGTATCTTGAACTCGCTCAAAATATAAATTTTTGAAGATAACTTTGGGAACTGCGCTACAATGGTCAAGAGGTCTATCCTTGACCTCTTGACCATCTACAGTCACCGATACGATTATACCAGCGCCAGCGCGCTGAAGGCTGTCGGACGCTTTAAGGATTGTTTTGCTTTTATTTTCGGACTTCTTCGTCTCTCTTTCACGTATAAACGCGGACCGAAGAGCAAGAAGGGAAACGGAAAGGAGAGGGGAAGGGAAACGATAAACTCCCACGAAGAGCTGGACGCGGGCAACGGGAGCACGGCCGAGGAAGTCTCATCGGACCTCCTCTTCGTCGCCGTCTTGGTCGTCGTTGTTGTCGTCGTTGGTGCGAGGCACATGTGCACGTCGCCGAGTCGCCAGACAGAGATCTTTTTTGTCCTGAAGTAAAAATAATCTTTAAAACCCCGAACAGGATGCGTTGTTAGGGCATGGATCAGGAGTAGGGGAGTCGAAAGACGAGGAGAGGAAGGGGAGAGAGGGGAGGAAGATAGCACGCGGGCATCGTCACCGAGACGGTCCACGCAGTTACGGTTTTTTCACCCTTTGCTCGGACTGCTCAGCTCCCTGTAACGGGTGTCCGAAATTAACGTCCTGCAACATGAGAGAGCGTCTCGCGCCCGCTTGTTTCTCCGTTTCGAAGCTTGCGTTCGGCCGCATCTGTCGGAAATATGACTTGGCTGATGATGATCATTGCACTCGTGAGGGAGAGGCCCGAGTGCTTCGGAGAACACACCTCCGACACGAAAAACAGATAGACAAAACATTATTACATATATATTATTATATATACAAAAGCATATAAGCATTTCCGACATATTTTTCGTCGAAAAACATTTATCCTGAACGATTGAGGCGAGGAAAAGCTGAGCGCTATTTGTTGTACACTCGGCAAAGAACTAGAAGACGTGACATCTCGCAATTGTGCGCTATTGTGCTATCGCAGATCACCCGGCGGTCGTATCGGCGACACACTTCGCCGGGCGCGTGACGAGTACATTATCGCGGCCTGTTGGTATTGTTTGACTTAACTAGACGAACGCCAATGTACGGGAGACACGTGTCCTCATACGACAAAACCGATTCAAACTGTCTTGGCTAGGAAAAAAAACCTGGCAAACGGTTGAAAAAGCTGCAAATGTTTTTGTATGGTTTCGAAATAGACGAATTGAAAATAAATCGACGAAGATGCGTCTCGCTAAATTGAATCTTCGAGATTCTCTGTTGTTGAAAAATCTTAGAGAACAATTAAATAAATCGTTTTTGTATTAAAACTTGGATTGCGCGCGGCCGGAATTCAAATGGAGAGAAAAAAAAAATTAAAATGATCTCACCCGGAATTATCACATCTCTCCGAACTTTCTTCGCGAAAAGATCAGACGTTACGTAATCACCCGGAACTAGGGCTTTACGTCAATCCCTCTTTTCCGTGTTCACCCATTTTTCTGCCTGCTCGAAGGAACATGTTGTCTGCGGGGAAGAACCGCGCAGTCTGCAAAGAAGAGGAAGAATCGTAGAAACACGCGAGAGTCGGGACACACGGAGCGCGGAAAAATTGTATGAACTTGCGGTCGTCTGGAATACAGTGGCCCCGCGTAATGAATGTGGGAGTTTCACACGGGTCAACGGATCACTGCCTTTTCTAGAGATACGTGCGAGGTGCTCTTGGAGTGCACTCTCTCTTCCTCTCTTCTCCTCCCTGCTTCTCTCTCTCTCTCTCTCTCTCTCTCTCTTTCTTTCTCTTTCTCTTTTGCTTTCTCGTTCTACGTCCGCCGCCGCCGGTGCAAGACGAGAGTCAAAGCGCATCCCTAGCGTGTGTGCTCGTAATAAACCGCTTGATAACTTATGCATTCCGAACGGATGCTATCTATCTCTCTCTCCTAGCGCCGTTGTAAATAAGATGTATAATATTGTACAAACTATGGACGCGGCGCATATTCGTGAGCGCAATCAGATAAAAGCGCCCGCGCGCGCGGTCTTTTCGACGTGATGCCCGCGAAAGGTGTTGCTAAATTGCGCGTCGGAAACTTTCTTCGCGCGATCCGGATTCGTTAATTCACGTCCTGGTGCAGATGCACCGAAGAACGAGACATTCTTCCGTTCAATTTTCGTGGCTCATATGTTTGTTTAGTGACATTAATACGTACAAGTTCCACATCGTTTGACACATCTGCTTTGTTTTGAAAGCGCGTCATATCCGTCACGTGAATTTATCAATTTCGAGAAGATTTTTACGGATCAAACGTAACGAATAATTCCTTGAAAAACGACTTCGCGCATAATCATTGATTAACCTTCGACCGCAAATCACTTCGTCGAGTTTAATTCGCGCTGAGTCGATTTGCGTGCCGCGCACCCATTGCCCTTTACTGGAAAGACATTCGTTACTTTCAGCGCTTACATTCGATAATGGCGGTAATAGCGACCCGAGCACGCCGCACGAGATTAATATCGATCGGTGTGATGCATCGGTCGTGTCGCTCGACAACCGAAAAGTCGCAGAATGGAAAAATTTAGAGCGCGTTTCCTGATTTGAGTGAGAAGTCGCCGACCTCTTGTCGCTAAAAAAAATCCATGAAAATATCTCATCGAAGTGTTCGTGTTAAATTGCAGCGTTATTTGTCTTTAGTCTCTGTAGTCAGTTTCCACAGTGAACAAAGAGTTTTGCTATTATATGGCCGATGCAAAAGGTTTGCCGTCTGTTTTGTTTCACCAACAAAACGTTTTGTTGGCAAAACGGAAGATTTAGTAAGGCTTAGCAAGTTTTTCTTGCTGGCTATATAATAACTAATCTTCTTGCTACTTCAGCGAGAACTACTTTTTCCGTTTAATGTTTTCCTTGTGCATTGCTGTTATATGATATCTTCTCTTATTTCTTGTTGTCAATTTGTACATATTTTAACAGAAATAATTAAATTTAAGTTAGCTTAGTGATGAAAGCAATCATAAGTTTTAATCAAGGAAAAGATTGAATAATCGGTCTCTTGGAATCGGTCTTCTTTCTTTCTTTCAAGATACGCCGGTCAAGGGTCAGAATCTATGTACGAAACATTGACCAGGAATCTCGGACAGACTCAAGGCCCATGGCAGATAATTTTTTGAGGATTGTTAAGTCACTTCAGAGATGCCTTCCTGAGAAACAGACACACACAGAACAGACCGCGTTTGGGGCCTGGAAAACATTTTTGGCGCTCTGCTTTCTCTCTCTTTCTCTTCTTTCTCTCTCTCTCTCTCTCCCTGTCTTGCTGGCATCTCCTCATTGCTCGACCCTAGAAAACTAGGAAAAAGACCGCCTCCGCTCGATGGAAGATTAAAGGGCGCATCGTATCACGCGGTCCGTCACTGCGGAGATGAGAGACGCGAGCGTCGTACAAGTATATATACGTAATATATACATAAGATACGCGGATATACACGTACTTGCGACGGAGCTGTACGTATGTACGCACGCTTTTCCTTTGAAACAACTCGAACTTCCTATCGCAACCACCGCGTCTCTTTGTAGACGGATGAACCGTCTCGGATCCGGGATAATGCGAGATTCTGCGACGCCACGCGTCTCTCTTTCCGTTCCTCGTTCTCTTTCCCCTTTTCTCCGCCTCCCTCTTGTCCCGCACGCTCGCGGTCGCAGGATCGCAGAGATCCTACAGCGAAATAATATCCCGACGCGGAAAGATCCGTGCCGCGGATATCGATCTCCACACAAGTAGAGAATGAGAGGTTTTACTCGCGGAATAATTAATGTGAGAGAGCAGGTATTCCTGTGTGTGCTCCTCCGCGCACTCCGCTTTCTCTGTGACCGACGCTACGTGTTTACCGCCTCGAGAGTTCGAGGGACGACGACGGATGCACAACCGTTTGCCGCTGTGTTGCTACGATCGGTCTGTAAATCTGGCTGCATTTAGCACCAGCGCCTTGCTGCGACAGGGAGAACGTCGCTTCTCTTTTTTTTCACTCTAGAACACATAGTCTCATGATGAAGCGATAATAGCCGCGAAGAAAAGCAAAGAAATGATGTGGTAGTGTAATATCTAATGATACAGAAAAAGTATTTATCACAGTGTGATTTTTATTGATGTGTGTATTCGAAGTCCTTGAATTGAATTTTTTGTCTACTTGGAAAGGTAAAAAAATTATTTAGAAAGGTTTTGGAAAAAATCTGAAGAATGTCACACTTAGCATGTTCTTTTAATTTTTGTCTAAAACACTTTTTATTGCGTTTAAAACATAAAACCGCTCTTTTTTGTGCTATATCTTGGTCATTAGGACCAAAAACACGTGTGTTCTGAGCGATTCTGGATGATCTGAGTATCTGAAATACATATTTGTTTTCTGTATGTATTTATAATTGGATTATGTAATTGGATATTGTTGTAGTCGCACATGTAATTTGTAAGAAGTTTCTCGTAGTTATCAAAAGTAACTTGAAGCAATTTGTTACGCACGACGGAATACCGCGACAGAAACTCATCGCCGCCGCCGGTGTAACGAGTGCGGCAACGATCAGCAACGAAAACTTGGCGTCGTTCCAAGCAACATTAATACATTTGGGAGTTACCGCGGTAACTTAAATGCCTGGTCAGCATTAATCGCTCCGACACTGTAAAGATCGCGTTCTGCATTTCTAAAAAATAGTTTTATGCTCACGCCTATGTACGCGAGCTCGCGCGCGCACACATACACACGTGAAATCAAATGTGAACAATTGAAAAATATACAATATGATTGACATCTTGCAATGTGACGAAATTAAAACCCCGTGATTTTTACTAAAACAAATTCTAATATTTAAAATACACAACTTCCTCTACTTAGAAAAAGATATATTTATAAATAACAAATATTTATAGATAACAAATATTGTTTAAACATGTTTCCGAGCTGTGCACATCGCGAATTTTCTCGTACCAGATACAAAACCGTTGGACGTTCTTCACGTCCGTTGGAACGCGTTGGAAAAATCGTATCCGCCGCGTTCTTGCGCCTCGAAGGAAGGGTTGCGTTTTGGAAAAAGCGCGCCTTTCCCCTACCATCCGTTCGAGAGAATATCTACGAGAGAAGACTTTGTCTCTCTCTTCGTAGTTATCTTTGACGCGACAAGGAAAACCGACGCCGACGTCGGTGAGCGAGCGGAGGCGGAAGAGAAAGAGGAGCGGATTCGACGGTCGGACAACGGACGAGGAGAGACGAACGTGCGGGCGTGCTATACGTATGGCGTACACGAGCCGAGTTATACGCGCGCACTCGAGTGGAAGGGAGAGAGAATGATAGTGAGGGCGAGAGAACAGACGGAGGGGCACGGAAAGAAGAGCGCGACGACGAGGGAGGGAGAGAGTCAGCGACAGAGAGACAGCGAGAGAGCCAGGGAAGAAGGGAGAGCGTTACCCCCACCATCGGGGGGTGAAAACTACCCCGAGAGCGCGTGGGGTGTCCGGCCTCGGCTCCGAAGCGAACCGAGAACGTCCGAAGCGAGCGCAGTGCCCGACATACACCAGGTCCCGCACGGCACACGACTAGAGGCGCGCACAGTCCGGCACACAGTCCACTCGACGATACGACCCATGCTGGACCGTCGTCGCTCTGGTCCACGCCGGCATCAGGCATCCAGCACCCGCGCTGTCACCAGGCCGCACCAGACAACAACATCAGCCCGCCGAGGCCGCACGTCGAGGACGCGGTGTCGTCGCGCGTCGACATCACGTCATCGTGATCGAAGCGCGTGGGACCGCGGGTGCGTTACGCCGACTGCCGGCAATTAAAAATAGAAAAACAAAAACGGAAGATAAAGAGAAAGATAAGAAAACACACAGAGATAGAGAAAGAGAGAGAGAAACGTCGAAGGATCTGAGGAAAACAGCCGGACAACGACCGTCTGGGATCTCCGGTTCATCGAACTCGCGTGAAACATCACGCCGCGACTCTGCGGAGTACTCGTGGCGCAACACATTTTTGGACTTGTTTATATTTTTCTTTTTTTGTTTTCAACGCTGATGTCAACAGAATTCCAAGGTGATAACGAGCTGTCAAGTAAAGAGCGTTTCTGACTGTATCGTGAATTCTCTCGTGCGGGAAATCCAAAGTGACTGTGAAAATTCAATTGACCGTGGCGAGAAGGACAAAAGTGACTGGTTGTTGCCGCGTGTCGACGCGACTCTTTTCGGTTTCGCGGACAGATTTCGGCTGATCGCGGGACGACGCGACGATACAACTGTCAATCGCCAAAATTCCCGCCGAGAACAGCACGCAAACGTTCTTCCGCACCTGTGCACGCGGATCGTTCCGGTCAGTTAGTCGCTCAATCGGTCAGCCGCATAAACTCCGCGGTGTCATATGTCGCGCGTATTCTCCACGGTGGTGAAGAATGCGGTGCAATCGCGTACAAGCGTGATCGACGGGGAACATGAGGACGACCGACGCTAGTTGACGAACAAGTGTTCGCACAGATCGCGGTGTTTCAGGTGCGCGACTTGTCGGATAACGCGTCCAGACACATAAACAAGACATACGTCACGTTCCTGGGAAGGAAAGGAAGGTGAGAACAGTGCTTAAGACACACGGAAAATCTCGGATGGACTCTCTCGCGGGAGGCGAAAACGCGCGGCGGAGGTGAGAGGGAGGAGGGCGGAAGCGTGACGACGGCCGAGATCAGGATCGCGTCCTTTGTCCTGTTGTTCTGCCACCGACGTGCGCTCGTCGCTTCCTCCTTCCTCATCTCGTTCCCGCGGATGTGATCCAGGAGTCCGGAAGAAAACAACCCGGTCGGTTTATCTTGGTCCCGGGCGCGCAACAACGAGAGCAACAACCCCGTTCCGTCCTGGTTGCCCGAAGCTGAAGGCTCGTTACTCGAGAAACAGTGACGCTACGTGACGAGAGTCAAAAATCGCGAACGCCACCATGAGGATCAAAATGCCCGCGGTCAGGATCGCGCAAGGTGAGTTGTGTAAACGATAGCAAAAACCAAACATTCTTCATGTCACGCTCGTCCGTCGGCTAGCTTGTTGATCGTTTTTCGTGTTTACATTTGGTTTTTTTTCGTGCAACATTTACCGCATTGTTGAAGGATGACACGCGTTTAACGTTCGGAAACACTCGGTCACTTCGCGAATAACTCGATTGAGGAAAGAACGAAATGACTGTCACGGCCGACGGTGTGAGAACCGAAGGCGCGTGTTACGATTAGACACATGCTAAACGCGTGATACTCACCACGTTGCGAGGACATCGTGTGGCGATGAATTATCATGTTTATGAAGGCAAGTTTATTGTCTCTCATGCGATGTTAAACGAAGCAATGTATAGAAAAAATGATTAAAGGCTTTTTACCAGATACTTTATGATGTTTACCACATTATCTACTTAACTTATGAGCTACTTTTATTCTAGGAGGTAGAGCGCAAAGATTAGATTAGATTTGATACCAAATTCTGATACTTACTTTTGTCATTTATTACCCAACTTCAAGATGGAACGTTGTAACTTTCAAATATTTATGAACGTCAGAAAATTTAATTCCGTCGCCTATGAATGTAAAACATGAATATTCAGTCTTCGATTTTACCAACACCTGTATGCTTTAATTAAAATAATTATTTGTTCCTTTCTAGAAGTAGAGAAAGGAAACTGATAACTTCAATCTCTCCAAAGAGAGATTGAAATTATCATCGCAATAATCATAACATAATTAGTAAACTCTCAATGGTGTGACATAGGATCTTGATTTAAAACCAATCAAATGTTCGAAACGTAAACATGCGTCGATATATATATTTGTTTCGCTTAAAAAATATATCGCATAATTGTTTACGTCGGCATTTTTTATACGTTTTCAATATTTAAAATTTTTTCACTTCTTAGTTACGTAGAATTAAATCCTTATTGTGTTTATTACGTCAGAAAACAATAATAAAAACTTTTTTTCAGCCAAAATCGCACACAATATTTTATATTATTTATATACTGATATATGTTTTTCGGTTTTTCTTTTTCACATTTTGATTATTTGATTGCATATCGATATCCAAAAAAGAAACAGCTTTAATTAGAAACATATAATTGTATATGTTGAAAAATATCTAATCTTGACCTAATCTCTACGATTTTAAATTTTTCTCAAGCGCGAATCAAAATCTTTCTTTCTCGGTTTGCTAACTGTCGTCGACAAATTCGTGCCATTTGTAACGAGAATTCTTGACGCTCATCGGTGGCCCGCAAATCCTTCTTCCCGGGCGATTCGCGATCGGATCGTCGTAAATCGTTTTCAATCGAGTCACGCAAGTCCAGCATGCTTTACTTCGATCCTAATCATTTTATATCCGTCCCAATTCCGTCGGCGTTACGCGTCATCCTCTTCTACATCATGTAAAAAAAAGAAAAAATCGTAGAGGAAAGCGAACTACGAAATCAATTCCTTCCGCAATTAATCCCTCTTTTCTCCGAGAAAAAGACTCAAGCGTAGTAGTCATAATGCAAGTTTTCCTCATTGAACCGATATCCCGGTCGCGATCCGGTAATTAACTCCGTTTCCTCGGCAAACTCGCGTTTCGATGAAGAGGGCAACCTGTCGATGAGGTGAGCGCGTTGCCGCTCTTCGTGGCGCAACGAAAAAAAAGAAAAAAAGTGAAAAGGATCGACGGTCGCGTGGCCGACGACGACGGAGGGAAGGTAAAAAAGCTACGAACGGCGCGAGAAAGTTAAGAGCGAGAGAAAAAGAGAGAGAAGAAAAGGAGAGAAAGAGAGGAAGAACGAGAGTATAAGGAGAAAGTGTATGTGTGAGTGAATGAACTAAGGGGAGAGGGAGAGGTCGAACGAGAGCGAAAGAGGGAAAAGAGGGATGGGGAAGGCCAACGTCTTCGGGTAAATCGTCGTCAGCTGAATTTTTAATTAGTCCGCCTCCCCACCAGACGAAGAGAAGAGTGTAGGTGGCCAAGAAGATAGAGAAGAGGTGAAGGGGGAGAGAAAGAGAAAGAGAGAGAGAGAGAGAAAGAAACAAGGAAGGAGAAGGCGGAGATGTAGGAAAAGAAGAGGCGGGTAAGGGGAAGAAGTTGGCGGTGAAAGGTGGTGCGAGGAGGTTAGGAAGGGCGGCATTGTCATGCGCGCGTTTTTCAGAGACTTTTCCACCCCCGCGGCCGCTACCCCCGTCGGTAATACCCGCCCCCGCAACACCCCCTCGCCCCCACGGAGCTGCGGCGACGCCGGCGACGGCGGTGGTAGCGGCGGCGGCGGCGGCGGCGGCTCCGTTTTCTTAATTACAACTGCGATATTCTTTAGTTCGCGCGATGACGCCGCCGCGAAAAGATACCAGAATATTTCGTAGCACTGATTATCCCCTCGCGCGCCAATTCGGTTGATTTAATACAACTGTCACGAGGGTAACGTAGCGATCGATAGATCGATGTATTATACTGTCTCGATTTGTGAGTGATGATGGGCGACATGTGTCGGCTTTTAAGACAGTGGGAGGGAAGAAGAGGGAGAACTGATAACGGCACGCGACGCAGTCGATCGATTGCTGTGATCAGAGAAAAAGATAACATTGTGGACATCGCGAATTCGCAAGTTTGAGCATCTTCCACCTTGAAGTGGGATCAAAGATGAGGGCAGTAATAGTGTCGTCAGATCTTAGTCGATGAATGGATGATGACGCAAATAATATCCGTCGTTAAAAGGTGAGTTTTCGTTGATATTAAGTGAAACAACATTTTAAATCTTTGAAGAATCATGAATTTATAGAATTTGATTGCAGTAATTAAAAAGAATCTTTACCAGATTTATGCAGATTTCTCGCAGCCGTTGAGTAAACTGTTGTTTATCCCTCAAGGCTTTCGAGGCTTTAAATTATTGTTTGCAAACGTGCGAGATTATCTTCTTCTTTGAAGCGTATGTCACCTGCTTACATCTCGATTACCTGTTCTGTGTCTCCTACGTACATAGACTGGTGACAGTAAATAGATCGTGCATTTACTTGCACGTCGAACGATACAGATGCATCCTATCACGCGATCACTTTCCCATAACGTGCTATGCAAAAGCGACAAGCGTTTATAAGGTATCTATCTCATTTAATATTAGCGAGCGCGTTTTTGTAGATCTGATACGCGAACAATCGGTGGTGATAATTTCGAAAATATAATGAGAAATTGTTTAAAAAATATTTAAATGCGAGATTTTTTTATAAACAATATTTTATAAATTATTCATATAAATAAAGAATTTTTTTCAATTTATTTTAATTACTTAAAACTTCATATTGTTTTGTTGACATTTTAAAACTATTTTTTAATGTTTGATAGATTTTTTTCACTAGGAATATATTTATAAGTTTATTTTAAATATAAAAACATATTTTTGTGTTAAAATATAAAAAACTCATTAACTTTGAATCTTGTGTTCCGTAATAATATCAGTTTTGAATTATATATTTATTATACATTTTGAACATTTATTCAACTCTTTTGCTCCAGTCTGTGTGATGTGTTTCTAACTATAAATACAAGTAAATATTAAGAGCATCATTTTGCTCATTGTTATTTTCTTACAAATTTTGAATCACAAAGCGTTTACCGCGAGGTAAGGTTACAAATCGTTCGTCACCTGCGTTTTGTTTGCGCATTACGATTTACCACGTCATGTTCTAATCGATATAGTCGCGCCTCGTTTAATCTAAACCAGCCTTTGGGCCTTTGGACGCGCGGCAAAAGTTAACAAGCGTTCGCCGATTCCGCTCGCCGATCCGCGAGAGGAGTTTCTTACGCGCCCCACACCTAGTCTTGAGACACTCCCGAGGATGTTATTTAGCAAACAGAGCGCTTGAAGCTTTGCCCCCTCCGCCGGCACGTGCGCGGCATATGCGTCTTTCGCGCGCTGCATGCACGTTGAATATTGTCTTTGATGCAGCCGGTCGGAGCAGCCTATCTCCTCTCGTCTCCTTTTCCTCCTCTGTCACTCTGTCCTCTTTTTGGATCTCGTGCTCTCTTCTCTTGTCGCAACCCGTCGACCAAAAAACCGTCTCGATTTGATATCCTAGATTAACCTTTAGGGCGCCGGGCGCGTGGCCGAACCCTTTCCTTCACCTTCGCTTCTCGTGATCCCTCTCTTCCGTCCTTTTCTCACTCTCTTTTGCTGTCTCTTCACTGTGTTGGTCCAGCACGCGACCAGGTAAAAAGGAAGTGCGTACTCTTTCTTTCTCGTTTCTTCATGCGCGATAATGGCAGCAAAAAGACCTTGCTAGCATGCTTTGCGGAAAAGACGCGTGCTGTAGACGAATGAAGTATTCGTCTTGCAACAAAAATAACAGATGTATGTATTGTATTTTGAATTGACGCGATTGAATCCATTGCGATGTGTCGTGGCGGTATTATCGATACTTTTTGCGAGAACTTTAGTATTTTACACATGTAAATTAATCGAATTGGGGCTTTCAATAGAAATATTTAATACGATGGAACTTATTGTTGCTTGATAAATATATATAATTTAATTGGCACATTTACGTGCGCGTTGATCTAATGAAGAGAGATTAAATAAAGGTATTACTAAATATTATCGCTGTGCTAGCGATGTGTAACAATATTACTTGAAATTAATGCCCGCGAGAATCCCTCATTAATGTAATTTAATTAATAATTTAATATAAATAAATTTTGAGAAATTTATCAGTTCAAAGACCAACATCGACCGACCGATGGCGCCACGTACCATCGCCGGATATGGTGCATTTGACACACTAAAAAAAAAAACATGTTAACGGCTTAACAAATCCTCTTATTGTAAAAAAATTGTTATAAAAATAAAACATAATAAATAATAGAATTCTAAACTTTAAGGTTTTTTTTGTAGTAAAAAATTGCTCGTCAGTGTATTGTAAAGCAAGTTCAGCTTAGCTCACATCGCATTAATTAATATGCTCAGATATACGAAAAAGAAAATGAATGAAGACAAAATGTTCAAAAGCAAAAGCTTCATTTCTGACACGAATCGTCGAAGAAGTTACAAGGGAAAATGGGGCAGACTACACGATGGGACAGACATTAATTACTCATTGGACTTTCCTTCAATCCTCCTACCGTCCTAGAAGCCAGGACAGACGACGTCGATACGGTTTCTCCACGTCTTTGCCGAACTCGGCAACAACGGGGGCTGTATATCGTCCATCCAATCTGCCGGTGGGCAATTTCGGTTGAAATACGATGTCGTCTGGTTCGTTCGCGGAGCTCGTCGTCCCAGTTTATTGGCCTCCGTGCTGTGCCCACCCTTAAAAAGGGGTTAAGATCGCGAAACCGCGAACGAATAGCTGTCTTCTCACGATAAATGCGAATGTAAGTAGCAAAAGTAATAGGAAGAATACAATCGAAAATTTGGAATTTTGTAGAAATTGGAAGATCCACAAAGCATCGCAGATGGTATAAATATTTACGTATTTTGCGTGAAAACAGAATTTCTTAGACACTCGCGTAAAATTAATTAATAGCATTGTCAAACGGTAAAGGTTGAATCGCTTCCGCGGTTAATGGCGCCAATTTGACAAATCGGCTAATTATATTGTTTGATTTAAGTGACGTCATTAATCGCTCTGCGGCCTGTACCAATCAAAAATATGCTATAAGACGTGTTGGGGATACACATATAAGGTTACACAAATTTTCATCATTAAGTTTCAAACTTTTAATTATATATATTTTTTGTTCAGAATATTTAAAGAAGTGAAATATAGAAAGGCTCGTTTTATGATACTGCGTAACATCTCAGTAAAGATACTGATTTGTTCTTTTTCTATTGTTTTCTTGTTTTTACTGATGACAAAAAAAACAGCAAAACAATCAAAAAAGTTTAACAAAAGAATAAAATATATGTTATTTTTTGTCATTGACATATGAAAGTTTTTTCTTCTATAAAGCGCAAATATGTATTTAAAAGACAAATGGGAAAAAGACATTCACATATACAAATTGTCTGAAATTTTTTGACAAAGCCGAAATGTGAAGATAAATTGAATCAATTTGAAGCGAAAAGTATTATTTTACAAACTTCGCAACTTTATTGAGTTATTAATTAATTAATGTGAGCCAACGGGTGCGTGAGAAGCGATGGTCCGCTGACTCTGTAAGCGTGGATAAAATTATAATAATTTCTAGAAAATTATTAAATCAATATCAGCTGATAGCGAGAAGTCGTGTCGTACGTTGTTCGTTGCGTTACTTTGTCTCTCGTTGTTAAGAGATTATATGAGATTATAAACTATTTTTTTTACAATCGAAGTTCATGTGGTTTTATACATACGCCTACGAAGTTCGGACTATCGCTTTTCATATGGTCGTTGACTTACATAACTTAATAAATATTGCGAAGTTTGCAAAATGGTACATGGCTTTTCGGTTCAGATTGATCCAATCACACTTCGGTTTTGTCAAAAAGTTACACCCTGTATATAGTCTGCAATTTTGTGCTAAAAATAAAGGCTTGTTCGTCACATTAACGTCTCTAAGACTAAAAATATTTTAGCCCTTCAAATGACAATTCTATGGGAGTATAATAGACTTTAAAGAGGATCAGGTCGTCCCGCTTTTCGACTTTTATTCAAAATAATGGATTTACAAGCGTCGACGGTGGCTAGCCGATCTTACTGGGAGGGAGACGGTCGTTTCGAAGAAAAGCAACAGGAACAGCATCGAGTTGCACTCGTAAAAAAGGAGAAGGGCGCGAAGGTGTCCGTCTATGGGTAAGCCGAGACTGGCCAAGTGACGAGGAGGCGCTGTGAGGAAAATTTATGTTGTTTGCAGTGTCGGTTTCCCGGTCCATTGTCCACCATTGTCCGAGACCCTTCTTCTGAGGTGCGAACAGCTTTCGAAACGATAATCTGTTCGTATTATTATACATATGCTTTGTCGGTCGTTCACTTGTGTCCAGGAAGGGGAACGAATCGACTCTTCCCTGAGACGACTACCTGACCAAGGGTCACTCGGAAGAGAATGTCTGTTCCTGTTTAGGAAAATGGTAGGTATGTATAAGATAATTCTCTCCTTCTCTCTTTCTCTCTGTCTCTCTCTCTCTCTCTTTCCGGACCGATCTACGACACCTCGCAGGTTATTCGACAAGGGTCACTTCGCATCTCCCTTCGCCGAGAAGTGAGGACCTGACCTGACCGATCCACAAGTGGATGTGTCACCGAGACAAATCTAATTAGGATTTAACTGCTTACTTATTTACCTTTTCTTGACAACAATGAAAAAGTGTTTTGCCAACAGAAAGCAATAAATTTGAATATATGAATGAATTTTTGATGTTTTTGTCGTGAATTCAACGTAATTTATTTAACGTAATTAGAGTAAAAAAATACCAACTTGTTACAAGAACGCGCGCGTTAAACGGAATATCAATTTATTATTATTACACGCGTCTTTCAAGCTGGCTGATCCGAGACATTTTCTTTCTCGCGGCCACCCGTTATAATCTAATCCTCCGACCGGCGCGCGTATGTAAACCACGTGGCGCGTATACGCGACCACGGCTCGCGGCATTCTATAAATACGACGCGTTGGAGACCAAGTTCAGGGGAATAGGGAGGACCGTGGTGCTTTTATAGATATTCCCTTGGACTCTCTCGTGTCGGGTTCGAGGTTGGATCTAGTTATGCGCCAACCTTCCTCCCCTCCCGCAACCCTCGGCGAGCGTTGGCCCCGCAGAAACTTCGACCAAAGAGCTACTTTCCTGCTTCTTAATGGGAACACTCGCGGAGTGCCGGAAGCGCGTAATTAAATGGGAAGAAAAAAGGATCTCCGAGCATAATGACGCGTCCTTGAACATTACTTTTCACGCGAAGGCGTATATCGCGTTCGATATACTTGGCGGATTTGTTGTCTCTTTGACGAGATTTTGAAGAAGAATTTATTTCCTTAGAAGGAAGAGAATTAAAAACAGCCGAATTTTTCCGAAACTATTTCTCTACACTGGTAACATTTTCATGATATAAGTCACTGCATATGTTACCATTGTTTTTCCTTTGTGCTTTGTGCTTCTCTCTGTCACAAACAAATAAACTAGCAGCATTTATCCTCAAGGGAAAATTGGAGACATTAAAGTAAGATAGACATCTCTTTCCTACGTATAGAGATGTATTGTAAGCTAGATTTCTTTTATATTTGACATAAGAAATATGAAATAGCGGAAGAGGAAATGACGCTGTCGAACGCAATTTTCGGGTCGGCGAGCTGGGTCGGATATTTGCTTTAACGAGGCGATAATAGACGACATAAAGGAAAGACGGTAAAAATGGTCAAAAAGACGAGGTCGAGGCGAGACGTGGCGAAACAAAAGGCGACGCGAGAAATCACGTCCGGCCATTGCTGCGTTGGTTCTCCGAAGGCGGAATAAAACGTGGAAAAAGCGTCAGCTTTGAAAACGCGAGAAAGTCTTTGATTGGTCGCGAAACGGAGAATTGCGCAACGGGGGTTTTTTTTCGTAAGCTCGATCACGAAGCGATTGAGAACGCGAAGGACTGGCCGAGGCA